>VDFB02056110.1:0-36268 GCA_007258455.2 Sequoia sempervirens
TAGAGTTGATTCTTGTTATACCAAGGAGGTTTTACATCCGGTTCTTGGTAATTCTCAAATGTAGGACGCTTGATGAGTTTTTTGTCTATCAACTTTTTCATTATGTCTTCAAGTGGTTCCCCCAAAGGTGGGTATATTTCCTTGGGATAACTCTTGCATTGGGTGGTGCCTGCTCATAGGATTATTGATTTTTGGATTGTTGTTCGGTTGTTGTGTTGCATGATGATTGTTTTGGTGTTGGATTTGGATTTGTGGTGAGGGGCACTAATGACCACCTTGGCATCGATGACACCATCATTAGTAACATTTGTGTTCCTTGCCCATGTGAGAGGTTTATCATTGTAATTAGATAGTGGGCATTTTTTTTGTTGTTCGGGGTATGATGTTGATCCCACAGGTTGAGTCATTAGGGCTCTTTCGATACTAAGCACCTTGGGGATCAACTGATCATATATGGTGATGCCTTGAACCTTGAGATGGAATTCCAAGAGGTTGTCAAGGTTGGTGATGATGGTGCAGAGTTGTTGTTCTTTAGTCATGGTCCACTTGCTTTGATTGGCCTTGGATTGCCATCGTTGTAATAATGAAGTGAAAGATTCACCCTTTCCTTGTTTCAAAGCTGAGAGTTCTTCTAGAATAACATCCATTTCAATGTTACATACGTATTTCTTGATGAATGCATCTATAATTTCTTGAAATATTCTAATGCCTGAAGGTAGATGAGAGAACCATTCCATAGCGTGGCCTACCAAACTTCTAGGAAATAGCCACATCAGATAAGTATCATCATATACAACTTCCATGCAATGAACCTGGAATTCCCTAATGTGATCTTAAGGGTTTCCCATCCCTCGATATTTGTCAAACTTGGGGATCTCAAATCCCTCAGGGAACAGTTTCATTACTAGGCTCATGTCAAATGGATACAGACACAAGTTGCTTGGTGTCTTTGTTGTTCACCCTAATTAAAGGTCAAGCACTTGTTGCGAGAGCAACCTGATTTGTGTCATTACGTCATTTTGCAAATCAGGGGGTGGCATGAAGGTGTTTTGAGGATTTTCGATTGTGGGTTGGATGGGTGGGTTGGTTGGTATGTTGTTTGATGGGATGTGTACATTATGCCAAGCTAGGTATGCCTACACCTGCTGCTATATGAACAACGCTTCTTGTTTTTGTTGTTCTTGCTGGTCTAAGATTTCTTGTTGTTGTGCTTTTTGTTGCACTTGTTTTTGTGCTTGTTGTTGTTCCAACAACACTTGTTGTTGGGCTACTAATTCAGCTGCTTCTTGCTGCTCTTGGTATTATTTTAATGCTTGTTGATATGCTTGGAATGGCGTTGCTTGTTGTTGTGCAAGAAGTTGTGCTTGATATTGGGCTTGTTGTGCTTGAAATTGAGCTTGCACTTGAGCTTGGGCTTGTGCTTGTGCTACTTGTGCTTGTGCTGCTTCTTGTTGTAATAGAATTTGTGCTTGAGCATCCTTCTGTGCTTGCAATGTGGCTTGGGATGCTTGAGCGGCTTGTTGTTGTTGTTGCAATTGGGCTTGTGCGGCCTATTGTGCTTGTAGTGTAGCTTGGGCTGCTTGGGCAGCTTGCACAACTTGAGAAACTTGTTTAGTAGCTAGGTGTATGGGTTTTTTCTTTTGCACTTGTTGGAATCCCCTTTGGAAAGCAGCTTCCAATGTTGCATTGTATTGGCTTGATGTGGTGGAAGTTGGTGGTGGTGGGGGTGGTGGAGGATTCAGAATGGCATTTGTGGTGAGCAATAATTTTGTGTTGGTGTTTTGAGTGATGTATGGTGCCATTGATGTGGTTAGTCCTTGGGAGACCATGCTTTGTGATGTTAGGGGGGTGGTTGATGATGTTTTCATTACTTGTGCATTTGTCATCTGTTGTTGTGATGTTGACAACAAGTTTTGAGTGTTTGGCATAATGTTTTGATTGGCATTTGGGATATTGGTTTGGTTGATATTTGGCAGAGGAGGAAGTCCTAAACCAAGGAGTGGTGTGGATGATGATGGAAATGGTGGAAGAGGTGGAAATGTGAGGCGTACGAGTTCTTGCGAAAATGTTGTGGTGTCAAAGATGCCCCCTAGTCCGAACATATCTCTCTCCTCTTATGAATTTGTGAGGAGAGAAGTTTGAGGTGTTGTGCAAAAAAATGTTGATGATGGATCATGATGGAAGGTGAGAGGAACGTTCTTATGTAATGGATTTTCAAGTATTTTTTGTTCCAAGATGGTATTTGCATCCAAGTTTTGATTATTAACAAGGGGGTGTGTTTAAATAGCATTGAGAAATGCATTTCCCTTATTAACATTAGGTTGGGTTGGAGCAAAAGATGTCATGATCTGTAGAATGTTTTGCGTGATGCTTTGGGATGGGGGTATAGATGACATGGGAATGGTGGATGAGATTGGAGGAAAAGATGTCTCCACTATAGTACTCACATCGAAATCTGAAGGTAACTTGGCCCCTTGTTTTGCTAGTTCAAGCATGTCTAACAAAGGGTTAAGCCTCATCATAATGTTGATGATTTTATGGTTTTCTAGATTTGAAGCATTTTAGTTATTTCTTCATGAGACATTCCAAAGGTAAGATCCTCTCCTTGGTTTTCCTCTTGCGGATTTTGTGATGATGAGATGATCAAAGGATTGTTTGATTTGGCGGGATTCATTTCAACGTTTGTTTGGCTAAGATCACTTGAAGCGGGTGTTTCTTTGTTGGCTTCTATGCTCTTCTTGTATTGAGATCTATTTTGAATCATAAAACAAGGACCAATTTTTGAGAATCAGAGAGATGAAATATCTCAATTCTTTAGATTGGTCTTTACTTTAAGCCCAAAGTAGAAAATTTTAGGATATCTTAAGGATCAAGAGGTGATATGATGATGATGCAAGAGATGGATGATGTGAATTTTTTTGTCTTTTGATAAATCTTGAAGGAGATACTAGGCTTTTAGGACTTTTGGATATGTTGTGGATTTTGATTTTGATTTGATTTGTTTTTGGATCTGGGATTTGTCCTTTATTTTTTATTGATTTTGATTGCCTTGATTTTGAATAAAAAGACCCTAAGATGTTGGATGATTATCTAAGGGATAGATTTGTTCAACGGATGATAATTTGAATATGTTCAAGGAGAAGAATGCATCTACCCACACCTATCCAAACAAGATGACAGTTTCACTAAGCATATGAAGAAGGATTCATCTACATATACTAAGCTAAACAAGATGATTTTGATAACTTTGACTAAGCATATGCTAAAGGATGCATTTACACATACCTAGCCAAAGGTGATTTTGTTATGGATTTCAAGGATGTTGTCCAAGGATTTTGATGATTTTGATTTTTCCAAAAAAGCCTAGCATTAAGGATGATTTCAAGATTTTCCAAAAGGTGATGGTGAGATGATTTTTGTTTTGATATTTGAAGGATGGATGAAAAATATTTTGATTTGCTTTGATCCTAAGATGAACCTAAAAGATAATTTGTTTGCCTAGACCTAGGTATTGAAGAGCATACAATGCTTCTATAGACCTTTGTAACCAAGAAATGTTTCCATTTGAACATACATTTTCAGATTTTGAACCAATGATTTTCATTTTGGGATTTGGAATTTTTGAAAATCGTGAGTCTTCAACACACATGAAAGTTCATTTTTCTTTAGCTTTGCTTAATAGCTTTATTTTACCAAAAACACTTTCTTTGATTAGGTTCTCCAAACTAATTGTCCAATGTCTTGATTTCTTTGCATCCCACAAAGTATGTTATGTGGAATTTTGACAAACTCAAGGCAAGGGTTTACCTATTGTTTACTTTAGTAGACAAATTGAGATGTAATCCAATGTTTAGAAACCTCTAAGGATGTGAATCCCAAGGGAAATCAATAACATATGGATCGAGTCAATTGTATTTGTCTAAAAAAAGGGTTTGAAATTTTGGATGATGATGTTAAGTGTGTATTTTTGAGGTGTTTTCGCACAATAAAAGTATTTTGAAACCAATTACAACCCTATGGATGTGTAAGCCAATATTTGTTGGATTCCCACTTGGACAAGTCCAGCTATGCTTATCTTTAGTGAATGGTTAGATGCTTGAATCCACTGGCTCCCCTCCATGACACTCACTTATACGAGGCAGCCAAGCATCAACACCCATGAAACTCCCATGGCATGCTTTCCATTTCTACTAAAAGACTGTAAAATTGTGGGGTGGCTTCAGAATGACCGTTCTTGCACCAATAAATAGATCAAAGGATTTATGCAAATTCTAGCACATGGGTTTTAATAAGGATTTTCCGTTCGTGGAGATTGACCCATACGACAAGAGTCCCCTTTCGGATCCACCTTGTTGGAATCAACCATGTGATATTTGTGTTTACTCCAATATCCACATTTATATCCCGGTTGGAAATACTCTTGGCTTTAGAGTGTTACCGGTTGAGTCGTTCCCTTGGGTGAGTACTTTTTCCCCAAGGCAGGCCCTCTAGGATAAACAAAAGTGAGTAGAAACAATATCTGTAACTTGATCAATCTTTGTTGGCAACAAAGAGAGAGAATGTACGCAATAATTCCCCCACTCACATTTGCACAAGATGTTTAATTTTAAACCCAAATTGAAGTGTGGAGGTGATTGCTTTATCTCAACCTAAAATCATGAAAAATGCCTTTTGATTCTCAAGATCACTATAAAGTTGAGAGAAGCACATACGTCCTTTTTCAATGAGGTTAGTGTAAGTAATCCCTCACGAAAACAAAGTTGCACTTATTCTTTTTAAATTCACAAAGCAAAATATGAGTTCTTTTTAAGCACCAAAAGACAAGTGAGAGATACTTTATTCAATTTTTAACCAAAGAAACAAAATCTAGTAAGTTGCATTCCTACTATTCATTTTAGCCTTTACAAGAAGAAATTGAAAAGATTCTTTTTTCTAAACCCAAATGACATTAGTGTTCTAAGAAAGAAAAGATAACATTTTCTTGAAGAAGTGTTAAACAAACACTAAAGTGTTTAAAAACACTTTGATTTTGTAAGATATCCTTATCATGCTTCTCCCTCTTTTGTTTTTTGATTAATCCCACCTACAAGAGAGGAAAAC
Source organism: Sequoia sempervirens (assembly GCA_007258455.2). NCBI lineage: Eukaryota > Viridiplantae > Streptophyta > Pinopsida > Cupressales > Cupressaceae > Sequoia > Sequoia sempervirens. The sequence continues at coordinate 5,101 of VDFB02056110.1, forward strand.
CAATCAGATTCTACAAAATATAGAGATTAAAAAGCTGAAAATAGAAGACAAATTGATCATTCATCAAAAAGCGCATGCTAAAATTTAATTTCAACTTTTTACTCCTCCCGTGATGCAACTCATGGTATGTCGTGGTTTGATTCCTAAGTGGTTCCCTTATAGTACGCTTGCGGTCCAACATCACTACATTTGAGACTGAGAGCTCAACTGCGTTGCAGTTTTTCCTAGTGTCGCAGTTTGGATTTTTTTTTTTAAATTCTTGTCAGTCAAACAGTCAAGCGACGAAGTTAAAAATTCAATTTTTTTAAGCCTGAAGAGTCCAATATCACACTTTGAGTTTCCTGTGGTGCTATATAGCGATGCTGAAGAGTCAGTGGTGCCAAAATAGCGACGCTGAGCTCTCAACATTGAAATTTTCTTGTGTATGAACAAAAATGCAAAAAATTGTGAGAAAAGTGATAAAGAATGATATCCAGCCCTCCTTCTAGCGCCAAATGTGCGAACCCCAATCCGAATACCTACAAAGCAAAGAGAATAAACACATTAGTTAATCAATTGCAAGCATGATCAAGGATTCCCCATGAAATCCATTTACAAAACTCAAATTAGGAAGAAAATAAAGAAAAACACAATAGAAATGACAAAACCAAGATTGAATCCTAATTGAGTAAGCAAACTCTTGATACCATGGGGGAATTGGTGCCAATTTGATGTGAAAATTGGCCCTTTCCCAATTCCTAAGAAGCAAGATTGATATGTTGATGATGATTGATCCACTTTTGTTGATGAAGGATGAGAGCTCCAAGCCAAAATCTGCAAAAACCTAGCTAAGAACTCAATGGTGATGGATGAAAATGGCTAAATATTTTAGCATAATAACTTTGCATAAATTGTGGATGATCAAATGAGGATATGAGCTCTTTATTTATAGAATGCCAAGATGGATGAATGTCCAAATTTGAGCAATGTGGGACTAATATTCATCTAATGGCATGATGCCACTTGTCAATCTATGAGTGGATGAAGGATGTGCAAGATTTGAGAATTGTGCCAATAAATGCATATTTTTGAATTTCAAATTTGTTGAAATGACTTGTAAGAGGGTAGGGAAAATGCAATAAATGCCACTTGGCTTAAGGAAAAGGACATGTAAGATGAATTTATTGCCTTGTTGGATGTACATGTAGACTTGGAATTTTTGAATTCAAATTTAGAGAATATTCCAAAAGATGCCTTGTGAGGAAATAGAGATTTAATAAATGAATTAAATCTATTTTCATGTGCAACTTGCAAAATCTAGAGGATGGGACATGATTACAGATTAAATTAATCAAGGGTTAATTAATTTAATAGGAAAGGTTAGATGATGTGACCTATTTGACTCAAATTTATGGATTTATTTAAATCAAATAAAAGAGGAATATGATAAGAGATTAATTAAATAAATATTTTTTATTTATTTAATTAAAAGAGATGGTGTTAGATTAAATTAAACAAGGTTTTAATTTATTTAATTTAATGGATAGAATTTAGAGATTTAATCAAATAAAATTCATTATTTAATTAAATAGGGATAATTAGATCAGATGGATTGACTTAATTAACAAAAGAGGTAACTTAATTAGATAAAATGATTTATTTAATTAAGGGAAGGAAATTGATGAATTTAATTAGATAAGGGGATTTGATTAAATGGTTAGATCAAGGGATGATTCAGGATGAAACGATGTTAGTAGTAGGGATTAGATGCACAATGTCAATTGGTATATTTTACGTGTCTACAACATCCAGAAGATTTGAACTGAGAGAATAGCATTTGCTAATGCCTAATTATAGTTCTGGTTAAGTACATGAACACTTCTTCATAGTCTACTCATTCTGCTTCACACTATGCTTCTACCTTCAAATGATTAGGACATTATTCACACATTTCATACACTCGCATGTCTTCAAATGGAATAAACGATTGCTTATATATATCTGCAATAAGAGATTCCATCGCTACATGTCAGCCTCAACAAAATAATAAAATGAATACAAACTGTCAGCCCAAAACATTAAAGATTATTAATGTGAATCAACCAAGCTTTTCCACAACATAATGAAGAACCAAAATAAAATCTTCAAACATGAACCACCTTCAAAAATTATTCCGCAAAGATCCACAACACACTACAATTACCCTGTCGGCCATGAACATTGAAAACATGAATATGCAAGAGAAAATCGCCAATCATGAGCATCTCGATCAATGCATAAATGTAACATAGATAGAGAACGATCTAGAAACATCCACAAACATTAAGAATCACCAGATAAGCATCTACAACAACTAAACTTACTGGAATCACATCATAATCATTCAGGAACACCAACTGAAGTAACAAAATGACTGTCAGAACACAACTGCTCATAACTCCATCAAATCTTCATGCGAATCTCTAAAACTTAATGTGGATAAACTAGATATACTCGAAAAGAAACCATTTAATCCATAACCTCTAATCATCAACGTACCGGGCTCAGTAACATACTAGACTTCACTTCATCATTGTCAACCTACAACTTATTTATTACAATTTTCTCAATATCCTCAACATATACATCTTCTAATGTCTTCAAGGCCAATAGTTTTGACATCAATGATAACCACATATCCTCAACACAACCACAACATCCAACACTCTACAATATATATATGTGTGTGTGTGTCTGTGTATGTTGTATTAGAAACAGTTGGAAATATTTGTACCATATTGTTGTTTCAAGTTATATATATAAATTGCATAGTGCTATTTTAGAAATTTTTATAATAGCATACATCTAATTAAGTTGAATGTAAATTAAGAAGGCTCTAATAAACCTACATATCTATCTATCTCTACAATATATATAATGTTATATCGGAAAGGGTTGAAAATATTTGTACCATACTATTGGTTCAAGTTATATATAAAATTCATAATGTTAAAAAATGATTATAAAAAAGTAGGAGTCTACCATTATCATAGTTAGTTGTAAGGGAGAGGAGCCCATATTGGGTTGGGGTTGTGTCGTGGGTATACTATGTGACAAGTATAGGTGGACTCACATGTATGTATGCAATTATTTCTAAAGAAAATCATGATGCATATGAACATGGAGAAAATCATGATATGTATGAACATGAAACTTTTGTAAAAACCAATAAATGTAATTAATTTGATTTAAATGAACAAGGAATATGAAACATTCATTTCTATTTCAATGGATTAGAAAATGAATTAGGTTTCAAAATAACCTGCTGTGGAAGCTGAATCAAGTGGTTGCAAATGTTTGGAGGAGATCCCTTGCTTGATTCTTGAATAGGTGTCTCCAACAAAAACTTAGACTAATGAAATATTGAATGGTTAGCTTACATCACACAATTCTACTCTCTTATATAAATAATTAATTCACATACATTTTAATAGGTAGGTACAAGTGGAGATATTTGAATTTTGGGAGGGAATTTGAGGTTCGATGAAGTAATTCATGATAGAAGTGATATGAAATGGGTACGCAGAAAATATAGTTGGTGATTTGAAAGGTGAATTTAGAAAATTTAAAATTGGTTATTGTTTTAATATTTTGTTATGATTAATTTAATATCATGTATAATTGTGAAGTATGGTTGATATAATTAGTCATATTTTTGTAAAATTGTATTGCATAGTAACCCTAAGAATTTATTTTTGCAAGTAAATTTAAAAAAAGATTAGTGTAGATGGGCATGGTGGAACCAAAAAATTTCCAATGAGGGATGAATAATGGAACATGATTTATTGTAATATGTTAAAACATATTTCCATGTTGGTTAGTTGAAAATGGGTTTTGTACATGTCAACTTGCTTTTAACACATGCTAACTCAGTTTTAACACATGTCAACTCACTTTTAACACATGTAAACTCAGTTTTAATGCAATAAAACATATATTGTTCAAATATTTGTATCTCTTTGCTTTAACCTATTTTTGGGAAGGTGGCCAACAATATTTATATTGTGGAAATAAATATATCTATTTGCATTCACCTAATTTTGGGAAGGTGGCAAATATTTACTCTACTGATGATAGGAATTTTTTTTATTAAACATGAACCTATCCAATCATATTAATAGAAATATTTGGTTCAAAATTTAGATCTTTTATTGTTATTAAGTGGGGCCTAGGTTGTCACATATTATACCCATGACACAACCCTGAGGCACACTTGGATGTATAATGTTCCTATTTGAACACCCATCACTAAAACCATAACTCCTCTAGTCATCTTACATGATTCTCCACATGAGAAAACAACCTACACACTCAAATCATTCAATTTACTTGCAAATTGTAAGTTTTTGCAAAATTTGGGATATGTAGGACACCATCAATCCCCTTCACTCTATAATCAAGGAATTTGATCTTATATCTTCCATGGAAAATAATCTTCATATGAGAGTTGTCATGGAGATACACCTTCCAACCATCGCATTCTTCATACTTCAAGAACCAACCCTTATGCAAGGTCATGGGAAAGAAGAGCCCAAGTCTATCAACCACACATATTTTGATGCATGTGTTTCAAATGCTGCAATAAAGGCATCAACATAATCTTGAGAGGATTGTCAAAGTCAGAATAAGGAAAAATTTCTTTACCTTTCCTTTTCTTCTCCTCCTTTTAATCTGTGAAAATGACTAGCTTTTAATATATATTTCAAACACTTTGTTTTGGACTTACAAGGAGACTTAGATCTCCTAGGAGATTTGGATTTATATTTATTTTCCCTTTTCTTTCCTTTCTCTCTAGATCTCCCATGAGCAACAATGACATCTTTAGCCATCTCAAAATATTTCCTCTGTATCTCTTTAGGAAATAGTGATGCAACCACCTCATCTTTTTTGAACTTGCTGATAGTACTCCTAATTGACATTAGCAAGTGATTCAATGATTCAAAAAAGAACATAAGAGAAGAGTGTAATGATTCTCCTTCTCTATTTGTTACCAACATAACCCAATTGAACTACAATCATATTAAACACATTCATGTGATTTGCAATGGACCCTACATCTTCCACCTTCAAAGAATAAAATTTATTTTGTAGGAATAACTTTTTCACCAAGGATTTAGCCTAATAAACATCTCCAAGCTTCTTCAAAAGAAATTTCAAATTTATAGTATAGAAAAATTTATCCCTTTACATTTTCATATTTGATTTGGGAATGATTAACATTAAAATGAACCTAATTTTTCCTTGATCTAGTGTTGTAAGAGTTCTACACATTCACATTAGGTTTAGGGCCCTTTTAAGCTAAATTGACCTAATTTTTCCTTAATATAGTGTTGTAATGTGTATTTAAATACAACTTCACATTAAGTTTTGGGCCCTCTTCTATTTATGACCTTCATATCATCATTAATAGGCCCCTAAGACCCTTTATTATGCATCATGAGGCTTATTTCAACCGAGATCATGATATAATCAACAAATACACCTAATAACATAACTCCTCAACATTTCCTCTACCTGAAAAGGCCTGATGGGACTCATAAGCCACCTTGGGCATATGAGTCCCACCCAAATGGGATCTATATTCCACAAGTGGCATATGAGTCCCATTTTTCCCCTTTTTAGGGTTTTGTGTCAAAAATCATGGATTTGAATTCAAATTTCATGAATGTCGACATTTGGTATCTAATAAATAGTAAATTAGATGAAGTTCCTATATAAACAAGGTTTCAAATAATTATTTCACCTAAGAAATCATGATATCAACCTAAGAAATCAAGAGTAAAACATCCCAAGACTTCACAAGAGTGTTATAGAGCATCCAAGAGCATTTCTAAGGCATTCAAGGGTAGATTTCTTCATCATTTTTTGTAGAAATTTAAGATCCATTATCATGTCAAGGGAATAAAGCATCAAAAATGTTGTTGAGCTAATGTTGTGATGTAGCATTTAAGATCCAAGATTAAGCATTGTTCTACCTCTAATTCAAGATCAAGATCTACATTCTACATGGCTAGTTCATGTTAGATTGTTGATTTACATCTCAAGACATCATTAAAGGTATTATTTATCGTGTTTCATATTTCATGTTTCATCATAAGGTTTAATTACCTAAACAAGGTTTGACCAAGGAAAACCCCTATTTCCTAACAATCTGCAGGTTTTTCTTTCCCTCTACATGTGTGATTGCAAATCTAGGTGTCTTGGAGCTGGAAGGATGTTTGAAGACTAAGTTGTAAGATTGAATTAAGTTTTCAGAGTTGTCTTCTTACTCACAAGATCAAGAAAAGTCACCTACAAGTTGCAAATCAAGCTTTTTGACTTAGAGATTTGACAGGAAGGAAGATACAAGAGATCACTAGAGCATATCATAATTTCAGTTGAACCCTAATTCTGGGACTAAATTACCACTTGTGGTATATGAGTCCTAGTATTTCCTTTTTCTAGATTTCAAGAGATTTAGATTAGTTGCTGACATATTCCAGTTTTGGCACAAAAACCCTAGTCTAGGACTAAATCACCCAGACTGGCGTATGAGTCCCAATGAGCTTCAAACAATAGAATTTCAGGTTTTGGAGCTTGTTTTGACCTCACCTTTCTTCTAGGTGTACCTCTATTCATTCACAATTTGTTATCCTGATTTTCAATTTCATTTCCTAGGTCATCTAGTTATGTTTTGCATGTTACGTTCATTTCTTTTATTTCCAAGCCCTATCTTGGTGGTTGTAGTGTAGGAAAAAGCATACCCTTGCATTTTCACACTTTTTTGGGCCCACCTTGCTTTGTTTATCCTTATTTATGTCTTAATTGGTCCTATCTTGCATCTGCAAGCCTAATAAATTATATCTTTTTATGGCTAATCTCGACAAACATCAAAGGGTAAATGATAATTTAATGATTTTTGTTGTGTCCTAGATTTTTAGACTGGGACTAATAAGAAACTTAGGGCATCTTTGTCCTCCAAAGGTTTTGGGACCCTAATTTCAAATGCACCTTAAATTGGCCCCTTTTTGAGTCTATGCCCCGAGTTTCAAGCCTTGGGACTAAGATGCCACCTAGGGCCTCTTAGTCCCCCTTAAGTTATTTCTAAGATTTAATTTCAAATCTTGCTGGGATATAGCCTCCTTTAATTAATGAATTCATATGTCAGCTTGGTGTGGTGAAATTTTGGGATATTAAGCATGGATAAGTATAAATACAAGGTTCTTTCACTTATTTTCATATAAGACTTTTGTGAAAGCATTCCTAATAGCATAATTAAGTTCACAAGATCATTCAAGAGTAATTCATCAAGCATTTGGAGCCATCATCAAGATTCAAGCATCATGTCAAATATTTTCTTGCATCATGTGTGTTTTTGAGCTAGTATTTGTGATGTAGGGTTTTGATTCAAGCAAGAAATTCAAGTCAAGATCTACCAAGCATTCATTCAATTCAAGATTTGCATTCAAGCTAGCCACTTCACAAAAATTTGCAGATTTTATAACAAGGTTTTGGTGAGTTGCAACGTAGCACTTTGTTCATTCATCATTTCCCTCCATTATTTCATTTCATTCTAAGGTTTAATTACCAACAAGGGGTTTGACCAAGGAAAACCCCCATTTACTAGCAATCAACAAGTTTTTCCTCTCTTTCATGTTTGTGTTTGTAGATTTAGGTTGAAGACTTGAAGATCATTTGAAGCGCAAAGTTGCATTGCAAAATTGTCATCTTCATAGAAACTCACCTACAATCCAAATCTGGAAGTTTTAGGAACTAAGATCTGAGAAGAAGGAAGCAAAAACATTGAGCCTTATGATCACATTTAGAGATTTCAAAAATTTAGATTGAGACTAAGACAACAATAAGGGTGTCTTAGTCCTCCCAATGATATTTTGCACAAATTCTTTTAGATTCTATTCCAACATCCGAAAATTCTACATTTCCCCCAAAAAAGAGTAGTGGGACTAAGACAACAATAAGGGAGTCTTAGTCCTCATTAGCATAATTTGATAGCATTTTTGCATATCCATAATACTCATTACATTTCCAGACTTCCCGGGTACATACATCCTAACTTTCTATTACTTAATTTTGTCATTTGCACTCATTATTTGGCTTGCATTATTAGGTTTTGTGAGTTGAATGTTAAGTTTTTTTTTCCAAGATTTTGCTTGGTGGTGAACCCTTTGAAGCCTAGAGAACCCCCCTAGGTATTCCTTGTTGAGAATTGACCCACCTTTTTGTTGATAGTCAATCCAATTTGGGAACGTAGGGCATTCTTGAATGATAATTGGAGAAGAGTGGTGTTAAATGACCTAGGCCATAAAGCACCCATTCCCCTAGTAATCAATAGTGAACCCCCTTTTGGTCTTTAATCACACCCTAGGAAACCTTGCTAGCAGATCTCTAGGGTTTCCTTGAATGAAACTTGGAGAAAATTAGTTGTCCTATGTCCTAAAACATAGGGCGACACTTTTTGATGTTTCAAGATTATTCTCTTAATGGAAAATCAAGAGCATCAAATCAAATAAATAGATTCTTATCAATCCCTTGGCTTTCCTATGCATCAAATCCCTATCATCTTGGGTTATGCTAGCTAGTTTTATATTAGATATTGTAGCCAATAGATCTTTATCCACAAGCATATAATCCACTTTCATCTTCCAAATCTTGAAGTTTCCCTCATTAAAATTCTCCATTTTGATTCTATCAGATATTCTTTCCATCTTTTTCCTGCAACAAGGTTATGAAATATGCTTCTATAAAATTCTCATCGAAACTAAGATTAGCACAAAAAAACTTTGAATGCAACAACAAAATCAAATATGGCCAAGCTCTGATATGAACTGAAATGAAGTTGGGTGTGCAAAAGAAACTTCCCACACCAATATAAGCAAGAGAGGGTTACAAAAATTTATTTTAAAGCTTTAAACAATTACACATTTCTATGAATATCCATATCATAAACAAATAAAAAATGAAACAATAACACATAATTACAATGGGGAAAACCCTTTTAGGAGAAAAATACCACACTCCAAAAGAATAGTACTATGTATTATCATTAATAAGAAAAGAGTACAATAAAATATCAACACCAAGGTCATTAAGAGGATCTTTCATGATTCTTCAGGATTTTGGAGTAATTTCAATAGCATAATGGTAATTCAACAAGCAACAACTACAAACTGCAAAATACAAGTTCTCATTATATTGGACTTTACAGTGCATTAATTAGACATTTCTAAAATCTAATGCACAATTTTATAGATGGAAAATCTAGGTGCCAAAGAAACTACACATGCATAATGGTAAGTTTCCACTTTCTAACACATGCAATATTGTGATTGTCAATTGTGCATTAACCTATACATGCAAAGCATGCACCTGCCAGAATATAATTGCACATCAATGGTGACCATATTTCATACAAACCCAATATGAAATATAAAATTCCTTCATGAGAAACTCTACTAATAAAATGCAACTTTAAAACATCATGCCTCATTGAAAATAAAAACTCCAAGTTGTAACTTGCAATGCAACATGAGATAACTATCAAATATTATTTCAATATTAAATAATGAATGCTAGGAAATCAAAGGTTGAGAAACCTCATTCCTAACATTATCTCTTCATATCAAATATTTATTAGAACAAATGTTCCAATTCGAATGATCACATGTTGACATTATTTTACACTAATCAAAGATACATGTTTTATGGGACTTACCTCAAGAATTTGATACTTTAATTTTCCTATCTTGAGAATTACACTACAATGTATGGACTCATAGAAGACATGATTCTTACACATGTACACTTTCCCCAACAATACATCACACACATCTTAAGGTTCCACATTACATATTAGATAATTTTGAATAGTTTGGGGCATGTCACTCTCTATTAACTTGAACATCACACCCTTGGCTTACCCACCACATTAAGTGTATGTGGATCATTTTCTACAAATTCAATCTCTTGATAATATCAACATAGATTTTTTGTTTTTGAATTTTACTATCAGCAATAAAATATAGGGCATTTTCATTTACCCATGTCTATCAATGGAATAGTTATGCCTCATCTTCATTTTAAGAAAACATTTGCAATGGTAACCATTATATATAGATCAACCTTGTTTTTCTAATCACCATATTTCTAATTAAAAGGATCTATAGGAGCCTTCAAGGTAGACCAAATAATCAATCCATTACAAAATATAGATAATGCTTGTAGGTTTTATCCCCTTGGGTTTTCCTCCAAATGAGTGGAGGGTAGCTTATGTAGATGGACGTGGTGCATATTAAGACTTTGCTTCACATATCCCACCATATATTGATTCATCCATTGAAAAAATAAAAAGAAAGATATGAGACTCTTTTGAACACGTAAAATATAACAAATTTCAGTTAAAATATCAATATAAAACTACAATAGTGTGATGTAAAATATAACTGCAAATTGTGAAGTGGATGTCTAAGATGATCTATAGTATCCCAAGACTATACATCACAAGTTACAAAATCATATTATAAGAAAAAAACAAACCTTTCCAAATTCACCACTTTGTATAGGTGGCAAAAGTTACATTTCCTTGCCATATAATGTATTATGACAATATTGGAAGGGTTAACTCTTTTTGTAATCTTTACGTTCATGTGTAGAGTATTATGACAAGTACAATGAGATGAAGTTTCTAAGTTGTGGAGTTTCATAACAATTGTAAAAGAATATTTTACATACTGTATGGCTCGAATTTGGCATGTTGGTTTAAAAGGTTTGTAAATGTTGTTGGAAATATGTACCTCCTCAATTTCTAGAGTACATAGACCTCCCTCATCTTTATTCTCTTATAAAAGAGTAATTTTATGTCATAGAACATATTTTTATTATTTTTTTCTGAGGTGATAAATGTGGGCTTTAGGAAAATTTATGTCAACAATTAATTGCTATGACAAATTCATCTCGTGGAAAACTTACCACCAGCAATCATCTCGTGGAGAACTCACCACCAACAATTCTCCGCCAATTCATTGCATTAACATTTTTTAATATTTAATTCAAAGACATTGAGATTCTTTTTGCAAAAGAAGAATTTTCACTGCATTAATAATAGAGATGGCTGATGGGGTTGATCCCATAGTGCAGCGATTAAGTTGCAAGGGCCGCAGTTGGGTTGTCTAAGGTTCGAATCCCATGGTGGATAGTGGGATTATTGTAGGAAAAAGTGGTCTTAGGGTCAACAAAGGCAGTAGTGATAGTGGATATGGTGGTGGCGGCAATGGATATGGTGATGACAACAGTGGTCAAGGTGGTGGTAGCAGTGGTGGTTATGAAGATATCGGGGATCAGGTTCCCTGTATGTGGCCTCACTAGTTCATAGCTCTAGTGAAAAAACATAGGGTGCTGCCCCTTAGGAATGATTTACCGAATAAAAAATAATAATAGAGATGACTGATATTGTTGTACACTTGGTTTATTAGAATAAAATAAAATGTATTGAAAAATGTTTTCATTTTCATTGGTCAAGGTGGTGGTAGCAGTGGTGGTTATGGAGATATCGGGGATGAGGTTCCTCGTATGTGGCCTCACTAGTTCATAGCTCTAGTGAAAAAACATTGGGTGCTGCCCCTTAAGAATGATTTACGGAATAGAAAAAAATAATAGAGATGACTAATATTGTTGTACAATTGGTTTATTAGAATAAAATAAAATATATTGAAAAATGTTTTCATTTTCATTATCATAAATCAAAATTTCTAATTGTTTATGCAATGAATTATCTACAGAGATGAATTGTTAATGGTAAATTTTCCATGAGATAAATTTGTCATGACAATGAATTATTTGAAGTAAAGATAAATTTTCAAACAGTTAATTATTAACAGTAAATTTTTATAAAACCTAAATGTTCATTAATATTGAATTTGTAACTATATTGGCGCCCTCTTTGTACATAAATAAAGCTCTTATCTTGTCATTTGTCTCACATAATATCAAAGAACAGCGACAACAGATCTCTTAAGTGCAATCCTTTCTCTATACAAAAGCGTTATATAAAGATTTTCCTTACCTTCAAATATGTTAGGAGTGTACTCATGCAGTCGTCTCAGAATACCTTGAAATTACGGGTACAAACCAGATATCCATGCAATGTATCCCAATGACGGGATAGTCCCTTTCTTGTGCTTGAAGCTTAAAATGTTTCATTTGTCCTTCAATGGTGCATTCGTGTGGGGAAATGATTATGTTACCGTAGAGTCAAATAAGTTTAAGTCAGTCAAAACTAGGTAGCCATGGCTTCTCTCTTGGGCGTCAAGTTATTTGATTCCTACGGCTTCCAACAAAATCATTATCCACTAGAAGACAAAAATAAATGCAACTAACATAACACTATCCAACTTATAAAAGGAAGATAGGTAGCTTCACACCTTTTGTTCTAGTCAAGCCCCATTGTTTGATTGAATTGTTTTGATAAAACTAGAAGACAAAAATAAGTGCAACTAACATAGATGTAGTTATGATGATGCCAAGTGTTGGATATTTCTAATGTAGGAGCATCCAATGGTGTAGGGAAATCTTGCATCACCCAAAAAAAAATGTTTTCTTTATTTTCTTCAGTTGTTTTGAGTCCCATGATGGCACTTCGGGGGTATATGACTGTCAGACGTCAAAAATAGTGAAAAACAAGCACTTACTATTTTTAATAAGTCAGCCTAAACAAGCTCATATGGACATCAAAATTTACCCCAAGGAGTAGAGCAAAAAAAAATTTACGGTTGTGAAAGAATCACCTCAATACCCTACATGGTTTGGGAGAAATTAAAGTTTTTGTCTTGAAAATTTTCTCCAATGCAGCTTCAAATTTGGATATAAAACTTGAGAGGCCCCAAAATAGCTCAAAAAGTGGCCGAACTGACCTATGGTGGATTTACGTGTTGTAGAGCTTGTCGAGAGATTTCCAATGATATGCAATAATAGCAAATCAGACACCCAGATCAAAAGTTATGGCCCCACGAAGTTGGTCATCTAAAAAGTGAATTTCATTAAAAAAAAATTCCTAGGCCATAAATCAAGCGGTGAGACTTTTGGCACCAAAACAAAGGGAAAAATTTCAACTTTCTAGAACATTCTAGGGCAGTTATTGGGGAAAATAAAAGTCTTAAGTGGGGTTTGTAGAGGTGGCCCTGATAGTGCAGATTGTGGCTCCAAATAGTAGATTTTCTTTTCAGAGTTGATTTTGTTGTAATGAATCAAGCCCATGAAGTTGTAACATGTAAGCTTTGAATTTGTAATTTCATTTTCTAAAAATAATTCAAAGTGAGTCATTTTTCTATTTCACATCTTTTGTGTTGGTATCTGTTGTGGTGATTTTTTGTGGGTTTTGGGTGGTGTGGCCCTCATCAACTTCATATGATGGAATGCAACAAAATCAATACCAAAGTGACCAAGTGTAAGAACTAGGGTTTTGAGTGCTATTGAAGCAAGGGTTGATGTAGTGGATGTGTTGGATGAAATAAACTTATTTATTACAGTCCTCTATTCCATTTAAATTAGAGGGATTGTCCTAAATATTGATGAATTTGATGTATTGATTGATTGAAATGATCTATGGGTGATGTCCTTTTATACATAGGAAAATAATAATTATAATTTTTTGTTGTGTGAAACAATGAGTAATAGATAAATGGGATTTCTTGGCATTAGATGAACATTGAAGTTGAATTTTTAAAATTCAATTTAATCTTCTACATGTGGACTTGAACTTGTTCAATACTATACTTATAGCTTTGAAACCATGAGAGTAGGTTATGATTAGATACATGGAATAATTTAGAGAAAGGCTGAAATTTTATTTATAAGTGCCAGTCTATGTTTGGAGTTAGTGGGATCTCCAAATATGTCAAAAATATGTACTAGAATAATTTTCTTTAGATTTTACATAATATGGTGTAAGTCAAATGGGGAAATTGTAAGGATTACACTTTTCATCCTTTCATTCTACCTAAACTTTAGTGTACATGTGAATCTATATGAGGAAGAATACTAAAGTGAAAATAAAATATAAATACTACTAGAAGTAGATCTAGAGAAATAATATAGAACTAAATTAAATGAACTATAGATAAAATAGAGAGTGCACTTAGTAATTATATGCCCCTCATACATTTGTGTTTTATAAAAGGTGTATAGAAATGAAGGATAGAGGTAGAGAGAGTAGATAAAAGATAAGAATAATCATGATAAACTTAATATGAAGCATAAGTATGTTAAAATAAACATGGAAAATATTTGATAAGATTTGAAATTCATAATTAGGATACTTTCATGTGTGTGATCATTATGAATGAAGATAAAAGATGAAATATGCTTCCACTTTTTACCTCTAATTTGAACGGTCTTGAATGCATGAAACTTGCATGAATAAACACAATTTTCCTACACAAGTGAAAAGACCAAAGTGATATCATCACCTAAAATAATATGTAATATGTACTAGAATAGACTTTTGAAAATATTTAACCAAATAATTCATCATAACTATTTATGCCTACCTCAATTTTCTCTACCTAATTCCCACTCATTTGTTCCTTGAGTTGAATATTCTCAACATTATGTTTCTTACTATGTATTATGCGATTAAGAGTTTAGGCTTCCACATGTTCCTTTGAGTTCTTATTGATGTTTTAACTTCACCATTTTTATTAATAAATTTGGTTATGATATCTAACATGGATTTGACATCCTACTTCATGCTAGTCATCCATGTGTTGCATGCCTTTATGCCATGTGTTCAAAGCACCCTGATGTTTAGAGATGGCATTTATTGATGTAGGAGCATCCAAGGTGTAAGAGTAATCTTTCATCATCCGAAAAGAATGTTGTTTGTTTTCAATAAGGTCTAAATTTGGTAGGGTTACTGTTTTTAGTAAGTTTGTATTTATGCACGTATGGACCTCCAAAATTGTGAATTGAAGCCAATGGTGAAAAAATCACTTCAATATCATTCATCATTTGTGAGATATTAAAATTTCAATTTCCAAAAATCTTGTTAAAAATATTCAAAGTCATATTTGAGGCACTTAGAGGCTTTGAATGGGCCTAAAAATTGGCAAAAATCGAAAGTATTATATCTTTAGGTATTATTTTGCAGCCAAGTTCCTCCTCGAGAGCTTTTCAAAAATATATTATAATTAAAAATTCAATGGTCAAATCAAAATTTATGATCTTGGGAAGTTGTGCTATCAAAATTTAGAAAATTTAGAAATATCTTCTTGAGGGTGTTACACTTTTGAGAATATTCCAGGGCAGTTATGCATTCCAGATTAAGGATGTGAATGGGGGTTAGAGAAAGGGGGGAGAGTAGAGTATATTGTGGCTCCAATTTGCATATTTATATATTTATGCAATTAGAAATCCCATGTGATGTTGTTGTAATTTCATTTTCATTCCAATAATAATAGAAAATACTGGCTTCCTTCTTGCATTATGTTTGTGCAATTATTTGTTGTTGTTGTGAGTTTCAAATTGTAAGGGGAGTACCCTTCATAATTTATTTAAATGTTTGTTACTATTGTAATGCTTGAATTGAGATGCATGTATGCATATGTGCCAAGTTTAAAGAATTGATGTATTGTATTTCATGTTCTTATTTACATTTAAGATGTAAGAGCCTTGTGCATTAATGGTGTAATTACAATCTAAATTATGTTGTATATATTGAAATGTGTATGTTAGGTTCTGATGACTAGTTTATCATAGTGTTTTATTTCATTTTTATCTATATATGTATTAAGATTATGGAAGATACATTGATATGGAGTTATTGGGATGTGATGATTATATGGTTTATATTACAAATGGTGTACCTCATTAGATGATTTTATATTGCTTCATCTACTATATATGGAGAAATTATTATTGATGTGTGAATTGAGTGTGTAGGTGGAAGGTTATTTCACCACATGAGTATGGAGGTCTAGCTTATTTTTCCAATTATTTTTATATCATAAATGAACTACTTTGTGTTAGTGTTCTCGGTAACCTCTATCACACTTAGTTTCACAAAGAGATGAACTATATTTTCTATTCTAGTTTTAGATTTGAATCGATGATAATTTAGGAGTCCAATTATTGTGAGAAACTTGTAAATGCCTGATTTAATTATGCTTTTTTATTTATCTATTTTCAAGAAATTGTATTTCAAAGGTCATATATTTGTGTATTAATGATATTTGATGTATTGTGAGTTAAGACATTTGGGTTGTAAAAGGAACAATGAAAATAAATAACTTGCACAATAGAAGACTATGATAGGGAAATATGTTGCAAATTCTTGATAATAACTAAGAATAATTAGTGAGGAAAGGGGTGACACAAAACCCTCTCTGCTGATTTAATTTCAACACAACACAAGTATGAAGAAACTACAACATGAAACTTTCATTAAAATGGAAAATCTGCAATTACAAAATAATGTCTCAATGAGACTATGGGAACCACATATTCCCTTTACAACATCATAAAATTGATTACAAAAATCTGCAACACTCTGTAGAATTTGTTTGCTTCTCAAGCACTACAACCAACCCACATGCACACTTGTCACTCCTCAATAATGGCTGCAAATAAATTATTGAAGCCTTCACACTTTGCTGCGATTTCTCCTTAGAGAAAAATCCACCTTAATTGTGAGTTTCCTGCCTTTGAAAACTAAAATCAAATTGTAAAATGAATTATCTTTTATTACAAACTTTCCAAATCTGTTGGAATGAAATGAAATTCAATTTCATTTCCATTTCAAACTCAAAAATAATCTTTCCCAAAAATCCAAGGAGAGAATTTCTAAATTGAAATTCAAATAAATCAAAAATCAAACTTCTCACACACACACTTTACCGGCAGTTTCCAAAATTGAACTCACTCATCAAAGTTGCCAATTTGATCAAATGGGAACCCACTTTAATAATCCCTACTTTTTAGGGATTTGTGGAAGTTGAGATTTTATTTAAAAATAAAATCTTAAAAATCTCCTTTAACTTGCAAAAATCCAAATTTTGAATTTTTGCACTTCCATTTCCTTTGCAACACCTTCTTTTTCGAGCATAATCATTCAACATGAATTTTTAATGTAATTTAATTTAAAATTACATTAATTACAAATATTTGTGGCAACCATTTATTGAAAACCAAACCAAATTAAAATAAAATAAATTTGGTTGATGCAAGATTGCACGAGCCCATGGATGCTCCTGCATCAGACACCCACGGTAGAAAGAAAATGTTCTATGAGTGAAAGCTCATGAACATTTGAATATGCTATGTTCACGTTGGATCCACTTCTCAACCTCATCATTGTGAACATTTTGTTTTCCCTTTGCCTGTAATATTCTATCTCTACTCTCCTTCATTCTTCCTCTCTTTCTGCCTTTGTTCACAAAATTCAGCTCCCACCATTCTGCACTATGCAATTTTGGAAAACAATAATTAACATCCTTCTCTTCATTAAAACAAATGAAATCATGTGTTACCTCCCATTTTTTTGCTGCTGCAACAATTTGTATTTCAGCCTGTAACATGTTATTGCTGCACCTTACCATCTCTCTTTCCTCACTTCCTTTTACCATTTCACCCTCACAAAAATCAGCTTCGTTAGAAACATTGAAATTTTTGGATAAATCAACAATTACCTCTATTTCCTTCTCCTTTCTTATTGCTGAAAATTTTCCTCCTTCAAAGAGGCATGTATCAGCTGCAACCTCTTTAATTTCATCATCTTCTTCTATAATTTCTTGTTGAAATAATTTTTCTATTTTTCTTATCTCCTCTTTCAACAAAAGACTATCTTCTTCTTCATCCCCTTTATCAAATCTAGGACTATCAAAATCTGTTTTTGGAATTTCCATAATTTCATCCACAGCTTCATCTATTTCTTTTGCATGTAAATTTTCACTAACAAAATTAATAGATACCTCTTTTTCTGCTGTGATATCCTTCTCCTTTTCACCATTTTCTTTTCCTTTGCTAGTTCCTGCAAACAATGCATCTTCAGATAAAATAAAATCATTAAAATTACCATTAAATTTATGATCTGCAGTGACTATTTTCTCTTCTTTCTTTCTCCATCCTTCCTTTATTTTTCTTTTCTTTTTGCTGCCCTCTTTGAACAAAACATTCTTCTTCCCAAATCTCTCTTCTTGTATTTCCACTTTCTCCTTAATCAACTTTTCCAATGCATCTACTTGAGCTTGTAGCTTTTCAAATTCTTCATGGTAATTATTATTTTCCACTTCTTCCCAATAATTTTCCCAAAATAAAATTCTTACAGGCCTCCTCATGATCCATCCCATCCTCTCTCGTATAGACTGCCTCATGTCCGGCGATCTGTCTACACACAAATCACACACACCACAAGTCCTGGTACAAACTGCCTCACATTCGGCGCTCTGCCTGCACACTCAGGAACTCCCGCTCTGATACCACTGAAGCAGGAAGGGGGTGACACAAAACCCTCTCTGCTGATTTAATTTCAACACAACACAAGTATGAAGAAACTACAACATGAAACTTTCATTAAAATGGAAAATCTGCAATTACAAAATAATGTCTCAATGAGACTATGGGAACCACATATTCCCTTTACAACATCATAAAATTGATTACAAAAATCTGCAACACTCTGTAGAATTTGTTTGCTTCTCAAGCACTACAACCAACCCACATGCACACTTGTCACTCCTCAATAATGGCTGCAAATAAATTATTGAAGCCTTCACACTTTGCTGCGATTTCTCCTTAGAGAAAAATCCACCTTAATTGTGAGTTTCCTGCCTTTGAAAACTAAAAATCAAATTGTAAAATGAATTATCTTTTATTACAAACTTTCCAAATCTGTTGGAATGAAATGAAATTCAATTTCATTTCCATTTCAAACTCAAAAATAATCTTTCCCAAAAATCCAAGGAGAGAATTTCTAAATTGAAATTCAAATGAATCAAAAATCAAACTTCTCACACACACACTTTACCGGCAGTTTCCAAAATTGAACTCACTCATCAAAGTTGCCAATTTGATCAAATGGGAACCCACTTTGATAGTCCCTACTTTTTAGGGATTTGTGGAAGTTGAGATTTTATTTAAAAATAAAATCTTAAAAATCTCCTTTAACTTGCAAAAATCCAAATTTTGAATTTTTGCACTTCCATTTCCTTTGCAACACCTTCTTTTTCGAGCATAATCATTCAACATGAATTTTTAATGTAATTTAATTTAAAATTACATTAATTACAAATATTTTTGGCAACCATTTATTGAAAACTAAACAAAATTAAAATAAAATAAATTTTGGTTGATGCAAGATTGCACAAGTCCATGGATGCTCCTGCATCAATAATAAGCCACTTCAAGGAGAAAACCTCCAAATATCTACAATGATCTAACATAATTCATAATATGATGATCAAATAAGATTCCTACCTCATATATATACATATTTATGCCTAGGCTATCACCCAGGTTGACTTAGATAATCATACATAAGCCTTAAGATAACCTAAATAAATAAAAAACATTATAATAATGATAATATGACTTAACTAAGAATTAATATATCCACAAGTAGACTATTCATAACCCTGATTACTATAATATTAAGGACATAACATGGCCCCCCTCTTTAGAGAAGAATTATCCTTAATGCTAATCAAGTGTGGATGCTTCTAAATGAACTCCTTATCCTCCCCTGTGGTATATTCAATTTATAAATTCTTCCATTGGATGAGATACTAGAAATGTTCTAGACCATAGCTTTCTTGTTTTTTTTTTATTATTATTCATAAGCTCTAGTTCTAATATGATTTTTGGTAGTATTGTATAAGTAGGGATATTATTCCCAATGACCTTCTTCAAACAAGAAACATGAAAAATTAGATGTATCTTTGTTGTTCATTTATATTCAGACTTATATGCAACACTACCTATATTTTGCATGATTTGGTATGGGCCATAATATTTTGGAGACATCTTTTTATTCTTTTTTTGTTGGTTCAATGTCATTTACTTGTAGGGCTACAATCTCAAGGAAACACAATCCCTAACTTTGAAACTTCTTTCACTATAGTGTTAATTTTCTTGTTGGTTTACTCAATTTTGTGTCATGATGAGATTCTTTGTGTTTTGAAAGTATATTTTTTTGATGAATCATATGGTCCTCCATAGTGTGAGCTATATGTGAAACCTTCAATGATGATGTGATAGAAGAAGAATGATATCCATGTAGTGCCATAAATAGAGACATTTTTGTCAAACTATGAAAGGAAGTGTTATACCACCATTCTACTAGTGGTAGCCAATCTACTTATTGACACTATATATTTGAGGTGAGAAAACATATATATCCTTCCAAACACTTATTGAAAACCTCAATTTTATCATCAGATTAAGGATGGTATAAAAAACTATGAGCCAATTGAGTACACAAACATGTGAATAAATCTATCCAAAAGCTACTAATAAAGATAGGATCATGATCACTAACAATAACCTTAGGTATGTTGGCAAAACAAGGATAGACAATTGAGAGGGGGGGTGAATCAATTGTCACAGAATATTTAAACTTTTAAAACTTAACTTAATCTTAGATCTAATGAATGAACAATAAAACACAAACAATCAACACATCAAGGTATGTGCAGGATCATGATGGGCCAAAAAGTGGCGATATTATGGGTATGTGTAGGGTATGTGGCTGACGAACTTATTTTTATCCAAAATTGATGAAATGAAAAGGGTTTTAAAAGGAGATTCTCAGCTTTCCACCAATATAAATTATGCTTTATTTTTAATTTAATAAATAATTATCATTCATTTTCTATTTGAATTACGACTAAAGTCCTGATCGATAGGCTAATTGAAAAACATCTATACCTTTCAAATGGTATCACATTTTTTGAATCCAAAACATGCGTCACATTCTATGTTTCGCATACTATAGGGTTAAGAAAAGAAAAATTAAATTTAATGAAGTTTTGACCAAGTTAAGGTGGTCGGACATGACAGTTTTATAGTTTTTAAAAAATTGTAATAAAAAATCATAATTAATTATTTACTTGGAAAAAATTACAAAAAAATATGCATCACATCTAGACATGAGTCCTTTACTTATATCTAAAATCTTATAAAAATAACAATCATTTTATTGTGGTTAGGGTGGTCAATCGGACACCTACTTCTTATTTTTTCCCTAAAATTTAAGAATTTGCATTGAAATTTCAAATTTTCACCAAATAGATTTAAAAAATAAAATAAACCTAGTAGTTTAGAAACTACATTCAATTTGCTATAGATTATATTCTTACATATTTTTTAAATAATATAGATAACTTATTCAAATTTTTATGTCAAGTTGCCTAACTCGATTTTTTGAATTTTTTGCCATTTAAGGGCCTATTTTTCCATGATGATCCCCGTGCCCTCATGAAACACAGAGAACACCAAGATTTTTTACATCAAAAACTCTGTTAGGGGAAAAACCATGGTGGATGTTAGTCCACAATATTATACCCTGTTAAAAGTATAAAGAAGAATAATGGGAATGCACATGCATTCAGACACACTGCCTGGAGCTCACTGCTCAAATACAAGAGGGCTCACTGCCCAAAGAAGACACATTGTCTTACAACAGTTCAGATTAGATCCGCAAGGTATGAACTAATAAAATAGATTCTAAAAAATCCTGATTATAGTTATGGTTAAGCACATAAACACTCCTTCACACTTCGCTCAAATTTCTACACACTATGCTCTGCAATCAAATGATTTGATCATTATTCACACACTTTCTCTTTTCTAGCACTTCTTCCCTTCCAAATTCACACAAACAACCACTCTTATATATCTGTAACATGGAATTACATCAACAACTTCGTCGGCCAAAATAAAATATAAAATATAAAACATATACACAATGTCGGCCCAAATTTACAAGTAAATTTTCAATGCGAATCAGACATTGTTGGCCACAACATAATGAAGACCTAAAAAAATATCCTCAAGTGCACCAAACATTCAAATTTTAATCTCCAAGGATCCACAACACATTGCAAATACCATGTCGGCCAAGAACATAAAAACTCGAACACATAAGAGAAAAATCACCGACCATGAGCACATTGATCAACGTGGACATGCAACAAAGATAGATAATGATCTAGAAGCATCCAAAAGAATCATGAATCATCAGAGAAGCATTTGTAGCAACTGAAATTACTAGAATCACATCAACTTCAATTAGGAACACTAACTGAAGCGACATAAAAACTGTCAAAACACAACTGTTCATAACACGATTAAATCTTCATGTGGACCTCTAAAACTTCTGGTGGATAACCTAGATACACTCAGCAATAAACCCTATAGTCCACAATGACTGCTCTTCAACGTATAGAGAAAAACACCTTCATGACCTTCATTGTTCCACTATCAACCTGCAACTCTTTCTTTAACAATTTTCTCAATATCCTCGACATATACAACCTTCAATACATCAATGCTAATAGTGTTGACATCAATGACAACCACATATCAGCAACACAACCACAACGTTCAACAATCTCCCCCTTTGGCATTTATTGCAACACATGATGTGAAAAACACCATCAACACAGCTAGCTTTTGACACTTACTTCCCCTTAGATTCTAACTCATAATCTTTCTACCCACAAGGCTCTTCTCTCTAGATAATCACTAATTTTTCACATGACTCTTCTCCCCCTTTGACATCAATGGTAAAGATAAGCATTATTTTTCCACATACAATCTTTGAACCACATATTTACACATCTGACTACCCCCCCCCCCGAGTAGCAGCCATGAAAACATCAATCTAGATCAGAATATATCTATGAAGCACACAGATTGATGCAAGTAAATGCATCTTGAGTTCTTATCAGGAGGGGTAATCACCCCTAGCATCCCTCTTAGATACTCAAAAGTATCCTTTGGCAATGGCTTGGTGAATTTTTTTGCAATCTATTCTTTGGTGGGCACATACTCCAATCTGACTTCTTTCTCACTCACTTTCTCCCTTATGAAGTGAAACTTGATTGATATATGTTTGGTTTTAGAGTGTAGCACTGAATTCTTCAATATGTTTATTGCAATTGAATTGTCATAGTATATGGAAATGGGATCATCATATACTACTCTAATATCTTTCAACATATGTTTCATCCATAGCACTTGAGTACGATTATTTGCAACAACAATAAACTATGCCTTAGTAGTAGATAGGGATATAGAATTCTACTTTTTTCTCAACCAAGACACCAACTTCTTCCCTAGGAAGAAGGCACCACCACTAGTGCTTTTCCTATCATCTACATCTCCTGTCCAATCTGCATTAGTATAGTCACTCAAGGTAAGATCATCATCTTTAGGATACCAAAGCCCAAAATCAACCGTTCCTTTCAGATACCTAAAAAATTCTCTTTACAACAGTCACATGAGATTCTTTCGGATCAACTTGATATCTATCAGCCATACATACTACATTCATGATGTCTGGTTTGGTCTAAGTTAAATAGAGCAATCCACCAATCATTTACCTATATCTTGTTTTATTTTCCTTAGGAGAATCATCATTTTGTGTTAACTTACATCCGGTTACAATGGGTGTACTAACATGCTTTGAGTCTTCCATGCCAAACTTCTTCAACAACTCTCACATATTTAGATTGAGATATGAAAATCACATTGTCTAACTGAGTGACTTGCAATCCTAGAAAGAACTTCATCTCTCCAATCATACTCATTTAAAATTCACTTTTCATTTCATCAGCAAACTTCATACATAGATCATCATCACCTCCAAAAATAATGCCATCAACGAAGACATCAATAATCAACTCTTTATCATGATCCAGCTTAAACTACAAGTTGTTATCAGCAGTACCTTTATTGAATCCAGGTTTTAGTAAGTATTTATCCAGTCTAGCATACCAGGCTCTGGGGGCTTGTTGAGTCCATACATAGTTTTCTTCAATCGGAAAACCATGTCTTCCTTATCAGTCAGTTGAAATCCATCTGGTTGTTCAACATATACCTCTTCTTCTAACTCACCATTTAGAAAGGCTGACTTCACATCCATTTGATATACTTTATAGTTCTTATACGCAACATAAGCAAGAAATAATCTTACAACTTCAATTCTGGCAATAGGGGAAAATATTTCTTCAAAATAAATTCCTTTCATTTGTGAATACCCTTTACATACCAGTCTTACTTTATTCCAGATCACTTCACCTTGTTCATTCAGCTTATTTCGAAAGACCCATTTAGTACCAAATACATTTTTGTCTTTAGGTTTGGGAACAAGAATCCATGTATCATTCTTTTCAATTTGCATAAGTTCTTCCTTCATAGCTTCCATCCAATGTTCATCATTACAAGCTTCATTGACATTGTTAGGCTTAGTCTTGGAAATCAGACAATACTCTTCTTCAATCCTTCTTCTAGTCTACACACCTTTATTCTTATCTCCTATAATTTGTTCTTCAAAATGATTTAGCTTTACATACCTCAGAATTTTAGGATTCTCTCGCACTTCTGGCTCTTTTGTTCTTTCTTCTGCACTTCCACTTATCTCTCCTTCTTGACTTTCTTTATTTACCAGAATAATTTGAACTTGATTTTGTGTTTGAGAATTCTTCCCTTTGTCTGTACTATCTTGTTGGTCATCTGAATCATATCCACAATATCTGGATGATCTAGCAGAGTCCTCATCAACTCTTACATTTGCACTTTCAACCATTTTTCTCAATCTTTTATTATAGCATTGGTAAGCCTTGCTTTTAGTAGAGTAACCTAGAAAGATTCCTTCATCACTCCTTGCATCAAACTTCCCTATGTCCTCATCTCTCTTAATCTAACACATGCTTCCAAAGATCTTGAAATATTTAACAGTAGGCTTATAACCAAACCATAGCTCAAAAGGAGTCTTACCAGAAATACCATTGACATTTACCCAATTTAGAGTGTACACAATAGTGTTTACAACTTCTCTCCATTAGATGTGAGACACATTTGCTTCCAACATCATTTTTTTAGCAGCATCCAAAAATTTTATGTTCTTTCTTTCTACAACTCCATTCTATTGAGGGGTTCGGGGAGTAGATAACTATCTTTTGACTTCATGCTCTTCATAGAAAGAATTGAATTCCTAGGAGGTGAACTCACCACCTCTATCTAACCTTAGGAATTTCATCTTCAGACCTATCTCATTCTTTGTCATAGCTTTGAAATTTTTGAACTTCTCCAATGCTTCACATTTTTCTCTTAAGAAAGCAACCATATCATCCTAGATTAATCATCAATAAGTAGAATAAATTACCTTTCTCCTTGTAGACTTTTGATTCTAAAGGGACTGAACAAATCAGTATTCACTAGCTCTAGTGCTTCATTAGAATGATTCTATTTACTCCGAAAAGAAATTCTAGTTTGTTTCCCCATCTAACATTCCTTGCATATTGTATTAGTAGGCTTCACTAGCTTAGGTAGATCTCTTACTGCTTGAGTGGATCTTACCTTGACAATGTTATCAAAATTCACATGACATAGCCTCCTATGCCATAACCAGCTTTCATCTACTTGAGAAATTAAACAACTTTCATTAGTAGTACTCAAGTGAAAAATATTACCTCTTTTCTTTGTACCTAAAATAATTGCATTTCTAGAACTTCCCAGTATCTTGCATCTTCCGTCTTTGAACTGAAGATTGTAACCCTTGTCCACCATCTATCCAACACTCAATAGGTTATGCTTCAAGCCTTCAACATAAAGGACATCATCAGTGTTATGTTTACCACCAAGAAAAAAAGATCCTCTACCATGAATCACACCAACATTGTTATCTCCAAATCTTACAACCCCACCATCATATTTCTCTAGACTTACAAATTTGCTTTTGTCACCAGCCATATGATGTGAGCATTCATTTTCAATAACCCACTCATCCTTTTCTTCAATTCGAGCTACAAGAGATTTCTCAACTTTAGTATATTCAATAGCCACCAGACCATTTTACTTGATAGCAATGAAAACCCATTCATCTTCATTTCCATTTTCTTTATTAGATTCTTCACCAGTCACACCTTCTTCAGGAAAATAGAATTTCTTTTGAAATCTAGGCTTGTTAGGCTTAGACCTATATTACTGTAAGAGAAACATTCAATAGAAAACTTTCCTTTATACTTACCTTGTCCTCTGCCTTCTTTCTTCACAATCAATGCTTCCAGCTCTTCTACCTCTCTTTCTTCATCTTCAAGTTGTTTCATCTCTTCCTCATACTTCAATGTATTTTTAGAATTTTCTCCCAGATCATGTATTTTCTTGTTTCTTCCAAATAAAGAGGCCTTAAATGTAGATTTAGTCTTGGGGGAAAAATCACCAAATTCACTCAACTCAAAGGTAGCAAGTTTACCAATCAACATATCTCTTGTCACATTTGTTACTATTTTGAACTCTTCAATAGTATAAGCCTTTGATTTGTAAGAGGGAGACCCAATGATCTGAGAACTTTAGCTACAATTTTTTGTTCATCCAGAGTACCACCGGCACATCTAATACCCATCACAAGCTCATTTACTCTTTGCATAAAAGAAGAAATATTTTCATTTTCACCCATCTTCAAGGTTTCATACTTTCCTTTCAAAATTTGTAGCTTAGCGACCTTCACAAGTGCATCTCCTTCATACAAAATATCTAGCTTCTTCCAAATATCATGATTTGTCTTCAGATCCATCACATTTAGCATTTCCAAATCCTTTAGAGCACTCAACAAAGCTTCAATAGCCTTGATGTTAATCTCAGCCTCTTTAATCTCATTAGGAGTGGAAGGACCATGCTAAGGAATAACATATTTGTTCTTTGTAATATTCTAGAAGGTTTCACCAATACACCTCAAATGACACTCCATTTTGGTTTTCCAAAGAAGTAGTTTGTTCCATCGAATCTAGGGCTATTCTTCTTTTATGATGCCATCTCGGATCACCTCAAGCTTTTAAACTTCTCTAGAGGAACTAGCTTTGATACCAATTGTTGGAAAAACAAGGACAGACAACTGAGAGGGGGGGTAAATTAGTTGTCACAAAATATTTAAACTTTTCAAACTTAACTTAATCTTAGATTTGATGAATGAACAATAAACCACAAACAATTAGCACATCAAAAACACAGAGAACACCAAGATTTTTTACGTGGAAACCCTATTAGGGGAAAAACCATGGTGGATGTTAGTCCACAATATTATACCCTGTTAAAAGTATAAAGAAGAATAATGGGAATGCACATGCATTTAGGAACACTACCTAGAGCTCATTGCTCAAATACAAGAGGGATCACTGCCCAAAGAAGACACACTATCTTACAACAATTCAAATTAGATATGTAGGGTATGAACTGAGAAAATAGCTTCTACAAAATCCTGATTATAGCTCTGGTTAAGCATAGAAACACTCCTTCGCACTTCACTCAAACTTCTACACACTCTACTTTGCAATCAAATGATTTAATCACTATTCACACACTTTCTCTTCTCTGGAACTTGTTAGCCAACTTCCCACAAAAAACCATTCTTATATATCTACAACATGGATTTACATAAACAAGTTTGTTGGCCAAAATAAAATATGAAATATAAAACATCAACACAATGTCAACCCAAATTTATAAGTAAATTTTAATGTGAATCAAACACCGCCAGCCACAACATAATGAAGAATTAAAACAATATCCTTGAAAATTCCAAACATTCAAATTTTAATATCCAAGGATCCACAATACATTACAACCGCCATGTCAGCCAAGAACATAAAACACGAACACACAAAGGAGAAAATCATGCGACCAAAAGGCACACCTTGATCAGTGATACTGGAAGCATGTAACAAATATAGAGAATGATCTACAAGGAAACATCACAAGCATCAGAAGGAAATCACTAGAGAAGCATCCACAACAACTGAAATTACTATAATCACATCAACTTCAATCAGGAACACTAACTGAAGCCATAGAAAAATTGTCATAACACAACTATTCATAACATGATTAAATCTTCACGCGGACCTCTGAAACATCTGGTGGATAACCTAGATACACTCAGCAATAAACCCTTTATTCCACAACAATTGATCTTCAATGTATGAAGAGAACACCTTCATGACCTTCCAATGTGTTCCACTATCGGCTTGCAACTCTTTTGTTTAACAATTTTCTATATAGGCATATGCAGCCTTCAATACGTCAATGCTTCAATAGTATTATTGACATCAATGACAGTAACCACATATCGACCTTTTAATACAACATCCAACGAAGGTATACCGTAGTATGTACTGAATGTTCTCCAAAGTAACCATATTATATACTTGTCATAAGAGGTTGTGATAATGCAATAAAATGTGCATATTTAATGAGGCAATCCACTACAACCATGATGACATTATTACCATTAGATCTTGGAATCCTTGAGATGAATTCCATGGAGAGATCTTCTTAAATTTTTCTAGGAATAACTAAGGACCTTTTAAGAGACCAAGTGTCTTAATTGTCTCCCTTTTATTTATTTGACGAACCAAACATT
The DNA here is from genome assembly GCA_007258455.2 of Sequoia sempervirens. Lineage (NCBI taxonomy): Eukaryota > Viridiplantae > Streptophyta > Pinopsida > Cupressales > Cupressaceae > Sequoia > Sequoia sempervirens. The sequence continues at coordinate 33,743 of VDFB02056110.1, forward strand.
CTACCAAAAATTTATGAACATCCTATTTTAGCCCTTCTCAAGAGAATTATTTCTTGACCCAATGATATATCTTCAAAAATATTAAATGACCACCAATTGGACACCATGAAGCTCTATAAGAATAGTTTGTTTGAGAAAGGAATTCTTGCAAATATATAATCACTCTTTATACCAAAAAGCATCTCCTTCCTACAAAAAATATTTGAACTACTGTGAAGGATGGGATTCACTACTCCCAAGTCACAACACGAAGAGGGTCTAAAGGGAGAGAATTTACCTCAGTCACCTCAATGAAAGAGACCCATGTCATGGAGGTTGAAAATGATAGAGATTACAAAATGTATTTATAAAAAAGTTCATAGAATGATCACAAGTAGGGGACTTCGGGAACTAAAAGAGTAGATTGTAGATATTTTTTAGACAAGAAGATAAACTCTTGAATAGAGGATGTTTAAGTGGGAGTGTGATGATAGCATAGGCTATTGTCTAGGGGATGCACTGGTGTGTCATATAGATAGAGAATTAAATCTTTGTGTAGAACTCAAATAATCTAATAATTGTTTGGAATCCAAGGCCTGTTTACTCTACTAACTTAATAAAAAGAAAGAATACAAGTAAATGAAAAAGGAATCAAGATGTTCACTCATAAGAGGTCCTACACTTTTAAGCCTCCCACAAACCTTCACATGAGAAACCTACACACAAGGAAAATGAGGAAAAATGTTGGGGCTATTTTGGGGCTTGCCTCAATCAAAACCTCATTTTGGTGTTCCTACCTCCACAAACAGACAAATAGATAGAGAGCATAAAATACACATAGTAAAGTAGACACAATGAGTGATAAAAGAAAATCCCTTGATGGAGGAGAATTTGTATCACGAAATAGATAGCTAAGTGATAAAAGAAAACCCCATTATGGAGGATAACCCATATCATGAAATAAATAGACATAATAAGTATGCTAACAAATAGACAAGAAAGAAATAGAGCATTACCAATAGTTTGTGGCTCCCTCTTGGCTTGACATATGTGATGTTGAGTGCTTACAAGAGAGATTTGGCTATTGGTGAGACTTTCATCTAATAGAGCTTCGTCATAGAATTGTGTTGTAGAAGATAAAAAAGAGAGGAGTGCAAGTTCAAGTGAATGAGAGTGAGAAGTGATGCAAATGAGAGTGAAAATGAGAGTTTTGTGAGGTTGCATGAGGGGAAGAGTTGTTAAACTTGAAATTCTACCACAATGAAATGTGTCATGAGCAAAGGTTCCCGAGATTCCTCATTTGAACTTGTAAAGCTCGGGGATGCTAGCGTGCTACACAAATGTCTATGCACTTTGCAAGTGTCCAACTCATATCTTTGTGAGAAATGAGGTGGTAGGCAATTGTTGCTTCAAATTTAATTTCCCTTTATGGAGTTGGAATTATGAAATTCCAACTCATAAGGTTTTTGTCATAAATATGGCTAGGCACCATAAATGTGGGGGTTAAATGTGTAAATGTGAAATTTCCATAGGGTGCAGTTTTATGATAGTACATTTTGCGCACACTTTAGTGAGCTGATTTTTGAGAAAAAATAGCTACACTAAAGTAGAAAAGGGAAAATTAGTACAAACTTGAAAATTTGAAAATGTTATAGATTTACGTGCCAAAAGGATACTATAGAGGCCATAGAGGTTGAGTAGGTGAATGCTGAAAATTCCCCTAGTGATCAAGCTTAGTGAGAAACCATAACATCATATGTGAAATCTCATTCTGCAAAACACAAATTTAGGTCAACTCAAAAAATGAAAGAATGTACACTAGCAAGAATAAAGGTTAAGAAAAATTTGGTGGTTCAAAAGAAAAATATGATGAAGAGGTGAGTATATGGACCCTCTTATTTTTTCCCCTAGCTAGGTGGGGTGAAAATAGGAAGAATGGAGGGACCACGTCCATCAGGAAAAATGGACAAAAAATGAACTATATATAATTAGGAGGGCCCACAAAAGGGTCAATTTCACTATTCACCATGAGGGAATTGTTGAATTTTATGAGGGAAAAGTCATCAAAATGCTTCACAAATGTGACTATGTGGGCTCCAATATTAAGCATCTATGTTGGGTGGGTGCATGAAGTTGGGTACCAATTTCGTGGCCACTTTCTAAAAAAGGTTTGAAAATGCTCTAATGTGAGCATCAGTATAACTTACCTTTTCGTGTTTATAGCAGATCAAAAGAAAGAAGTGAAATTCTTCATTTTCACTTCAATTGTTTTCTTCTTCTACCTGTGGCCAAAACCCCCAACTTTCATGCTCACATTCTAGGAGGATGTATTGGGAACAAATATTCAACAAGAGTTGCTATTTATTTGCAAGGATGATACGATGATGAAGAGGTGGGAGAGGTAAGTATTGATTGTTGTTTGTTTTGAATTTCTTAGTTTTAGGTTGATTTTGTTAGTTTTAGGTTAAATTTGATATATAAATTTTTGAATTTGTAGGAGATGCAAATGAACCCACAAACCCACAAAATCCTCAAGAAGAAGAGCAA
>VDFB02056111.1:0-24864 GCA_007258455.2 Sequoia sempervirens
TAATTTTTAATTAAGGCCTAATGGTAGACCCAATGAAAATTACACTAATTATGACACTAACACCTCCCAAAATGCTCCAGAAGTTAAAAATTTCTTGGGTCACATCTGGATGAACTATTGAAAAATAAATCTGGTAGGAACATTGAATGGAATGAGGAATGTCAAACTACATTTGACACAAGAAAATAGAAAATTGTGGAGGCACCTATCTTAATATTTCTAGATTGGAGTATACCATTTCATGTGCATGTGGAGGCACTTGGAATGGTAATAGGAGCAGTACTGGCTCAACCTAAAGGAAATAAGGATCACCCCATAGCATTTGCATGTAGGAAATTATCAAAATAAGAGAAAAAAAAATACACTACAACAGAAGGAGAGGAATTAGCCATGGTTTATGCACTCCAAAATTTTGGGCATTATTTGCTATCCACACCTTTTACTTTCTTTATAGATCATGACCCACTAAATTACCTACTAAAAAGACCTATTATACAAGGAAATATATCTAGATGGCTACTTTTATTTCAAGAATTTGATTTTAAAATAATGGTGAAATTGGGAAAGAACAACCAAGGATCAAATTATTTGTCGAGGATAGAAAAAGGGGAAGAACTAGATGATCAGCCAAAAGATCTCCTTGTTGCACCCCTTTTTAGAATAAATGTGGTACCAAAAGAGTTACATGACATTTCCATACTTTTGTCAATAAAATAATTTCCTAGAGATCTTTCACCGCAAGGTAAATAATCTCTAATATGGAAGCACATTCCTTATACATTAATAGAAGGATAATTGCACTACATGGGATGAGATGAAATTATGAGAAGGTTTTTCTATGAGCATGGAAGACAATACATTTTAAGAGAGGCACATGAGGGCATAGCCAAAGGACACAATTGTGATGACACAACAACCTAAGAGTTAAACTAGTCGGACCTTGGTGGCCAACTCTTCACAAAGATGCAAATAATTACACAAAGATTTGTGATATCTATCAAAGAGTAGGGAAAGCTACTACAAAAGATGAAATTCCCCTAAAATCGGTATTAGCAAAAAATCCTTTTGAAAAATGGGGAATAGACTTTATTGGCCCCATCAATCCCCCCACCAAACATTCAAAAGAAAGATTTATAATAATAGGGGTAGAATATCTGACAAAGTGGGTAGAAGAAAAAAATACCAAGGATTGTACCACAAAGACAATCACAAGGTTTTTTGTATGAAAATATCAATACTAGATATGGATGCCCATTAAGAATTGCAAGTGATTAGGGTAAACGCTTTTTAAACAAAATAATTATGGAGCTCTTACAAAATTTTATGATCACACATAATAAGAGCTCAGCCTATCATCCTCAAGAAAATGAAGCAAGTGAAGTCTAAACAAAATAATAGAGACAAAATTAAATAAAATGTGATGGAAATAGGTTAGTTTGGGATATAAAAACACCTACAGTACTTTAGTCCTACCACACATCCTATAAGAGAACAATATAAAAGTTGGCATTGAATGGAAACAACTATTTTTCAATACACACATTTTAATATTTATTTAAATATATATATATATTTACCAAAATTGGAAAAAAAATCCATGCACTAAAGTTTCCAGTTTTAAATACACACAAAAAAATTGAAGAAAAAAATTTAAAAATTACTATATAAAGATTGACGTCTTGAATGTAACATCATTATTCAACATTTTATCAGCAACTAAATTGTAGTGTCAATTTATAAAAAACTATATTCAAACAATTTTTTTAATTTTTTCAAAAAATACAAACATAAAATATACTAAAAAATACACATTTTAGTTTACATCATTTTAAAATTCAAAACATGTATGCCACTTTTTAGTGATTCAAGTTTAAAATTTGGATCAATCTTGGCATTTCCTTTATAAAGTGTGACACAACTTGGCCATGATCCAATTTTAGATAAATTGGAAGAAAATAGGCTCATAGCCTTATACAACTAGCAGTTGGAGTGCAACAAACAAAAAGCATGGCATGATAGAAACCTCTAAACCAAAACTTTCAAAATAGGTGATGTATTCCTACTATATGACAAAAAATTCAAAAAGAAAGGGAAGTTAAAAGTAAGGTGGCTAGGGCCTTACTACATACATGAAATTGCGAAATCTAGAGTAGTAAGATTAAGGAGACTAGAAAAATATCACATCACAAGGTATATGAATGGAGCAAGACTTAAACATTATCATCAACCAAAAGGGTGAATAACATAGAGGAAAATAAGCACATATTGTATATTAGGTATTATAAACCAATAAACAATAAAATCAAATTGTTAATAGTAAAGGGTTGCAAACGACTGGAAAAGTTCACAAAACTTAATGGGAAAAAATAATTAATGACTAACAGCTAACCCTAAAATTATTTAAAGATCTATCTTGCTCACTACACTCTCATTTTTTACTCAAACACTCTAACAAAATACTCAAACACTCTAACAAAATAAACAAATTGAGCTCTACTAATTTAAAATCAACAAATCTAAAATATGGAAACACAAATCCTCTAAAAATTTCTAAGAAGCCATTCCCAAAATACAAGAAGTACCCATTTAAGGAAATGGAAGTGGATAAATACGAGGCATTCTTGAGAATTCTAGTAGATGTGGTATACACATAATATGTAAGGAATTATATCCATGAGCCAATAGCTTAAATTGATCACACTAAATTTGAAGAGCTCCAAAAAACGTTGCTAACCCCATATTAGAGCACATATCAACCACAATACCAAGAAGTAAGGTGGAAGCACTTGGATATATGGAAATAATACCCAGAATTCTGTGATGAATATAACTGGGTTAGGTTAATTTTGAGTAGGGTACATGATGATTCCATTTATTTGGACCAACCCGACTGGATTTCAAAGAAAGTGATTCATATCATCATAGGGATAAGTATGGTAGAGGAAATACCTACAAATAAAGTGGTTAAAAATTATAGGGTAACAAAGTTGACTAGAGCTACAATAGATGTTTGTAGCCTGAGTGTGAAATCAATTACAAAATATTCCATATGGTACACCACCATGGGTATTGCTTACAAAATTTATTATGAAAAATCGAAAGACTTGGCCACAAAAATCGTCATACACATAACATATCAAGTGGTGATGGTGGAAGGGAAGGATTTTGAAATCTATGAGGTAATAAGAGAACATTTAATTGAGAATATCCAAAAGTAAAATTTCCTAGTATAATTTGATATGGTATGTTACTTATCTACCTATTTTTCTATTTTTTTATAAACTACCTACATTCAAAGGGAAGGTATGGTAAACACATTTGATAGTAGCAACATAAATAAAGAACCATACACTATAGTTTAAAGATAAACCAACCTATACTTCCACATACTAGGGATTTTTCAAAAACTTCCAACAAAAAATGCAAGCTAGATAATGGATCCCTCATGAATATGTGAAACAATATATCAATACCATAACCTTCTTAGTTGAAAAGGACTATACATATATGGAGGTGGTAGAGCCAATAATGAAATGGGTTCCTAAACTCCACTATGAAGTGAAACAATAGGAGTATAATTTATATGTCACAAATATCCTCAACAAAACAAAAGAACCAAATATAGAGAGATTTGGGACATGCAAAGAATCATGGATAATATACACAAGAAGAATGTTGAGGAAAAGCTATAAAAGAACAAAGAAAAACTACATAAACATTGGGTCATCCAACCAAAAGGTCTAGTGCAACCATCCTAGAAATAAGCACACCAGTGTCAAGAAGGTATGGAAGATTATATGGAGTGGCCATTGTACAATTAGAGGGACCCACATCCTCACAAATAGTGTCCACTTTGGACATCCAATAACTCTTGGAGATTCTAGTTCATATGAGTGTAAAGAAAAATACTAGGAAGGAAAGGCCCAAAAATCTAGTGAAAAGGAAGATAATTTCCAAATTTCTAGGGAGGAGGAAGAAGAAGTTGAAGAAGTAAAAAATATTTCCAAAAGAAGATAAAGGAGCACACTATGTAAATTCCATAGTAAGAGGTCCTAGAAGAACCACATCAGGTAATTGATGTCATGGCCACTACAAACACTATAATATACCACGACATGTTACCACAAGTCCTCAACATGTACAAAGATGCATATGTAGAGAATAAAGAGAGAATAATATAGTGCATTTTTAAATATATCAGGAAGCTCAACAAAATCTTGGAGGAGGTTATTGAAGGGTTCCTGAAACCAATCATTTCCACAATTAGGGAGAAGAGAGAAAAAACCCTCAAAAAGGAAGAAGAAATAAGGGAAAAGGAACTACAAGAGGTGGGACCTGACTTGACCCCACAACAAAAGGAAAAATTAGCATAAGCACAAGAAAAGGATCTTTAGAAAAAGTAGAGGGTGGATACCCTAATATAAGGAGGACAAAAAAAATAATAAAGGTGCAAAAGGAAACAATAGAGCTCACTAAAAATCTCTATGATTCCCTCTTAGAGGAAGAAAAAACAATACAATAAACAATAACTCCTCCAAAAATAAGCCAACCAAGCATAGGAGGAAATTGGGGGAAAGAATTAAACACAATAGAATATTCTACATCCACCTCCACCATACAATCAATCAAAGACTTCCTCACACAATAGAAGCAACTACAACCATCACCAATATTGAAAATTATCTAGCTACTAGTAGTGAGTTCCCAAGTGAACCTATCTAACATCTCCTTGCTCCAAAAAGTTTAGCTTGGGGATTTATTACATGCCACCACAAGGGAATAAATCCTTCAACAACATATTGAAAGTGCGAAGCAATTATAGGAGGCAGTGATCATACTATAGATTAGTATACCACAAATACAAAGGGATACTTCCCTTCCCCTATTACAAAACCTCAAAAAATTGGTGGATGGCATATAACAATCATATTTGCACTCATAAAAGTCCAATATATGGTAGGAGGCCCAACAAAAAAATTTAAAGAAGAAATTTAATGAGGCAAAAAAGAAGTGTGTCATTGTGCCGAAGTTGAAGTAACCTATCTAGGCATCAAAAATTCATATGAAAAAGGATTTAGAAGAGTTTGGGTTGAGGGGTACTCCCTTAACATAAATAACTTCTTTCTTGGCACTTCTAATCCTAGCTACATAGTCAAGTATTTGATTGCTGACTCCCGTGCAATCATGAACTAGTTTGATCAAGTCCTCATCACCCACATTTATAGAGAAGGTAATTCTCTTGTGAAATTATTTGATAATGAAGGGGTTAATTTAATGACAACCAAAATTTAGGATGGTATGACTCTATACTTGAGAGTACTCTATCATTACTCCGATATAATATCCAACACAAGCCTTGATATTTGGCATGGCTAGGGTGCAATCATCTCCTACCTTCTCCCATTCTTTTTGGGAATTTTAGTGCCCCTTCCCAAATCCCTTTATAAAAGTGGTTTCATTGTGAATGGTAAGCTAATTTTTTAGTAGAAGTTTGGAGTTTATTGGAAAAGGATGGGGGGTGATCACAGTTGGGTGGAGCCCATATCTTGTGACAGGCGGAGAAACAAACCAAAGTTATGGAAAATTTTAGAGGAAGGAGGGCTTACTCTTTACATGGAAAGGCTACATGGTTTTGACCATGAAGCCAAAAAAACCTTTGTTCATGGATGGGATAATTGTTCCTTGATTGTTAATGGTGTTGCTTTCCCCGTCACTAAAGAATTTATTGCACAAATAATAGGCCTATGCTTGGATGGGAGAAAGTTTTTTAAGGAGAAAAAGGGAAATGAGGATGTGATGGAACAATTATTTAAGGACAATGAAAAGAAATAGATAGTAAAGCTTTCCCCCTAGGGCTAGATCACTCATCAATCAAGACCATTTGGGCTGAGGTGGCGAAGGTTATTATGATGTACATAACCCTGGATGGTTGTTTCACTATCATCCTTAGGTTTCATTTCACTTTGCTAAATAATTTATGTCATAAGTTACATGCCTCCTTTCTATTTTTCCTACTTTTCTCTCTGGAGACTTCAATCTATACCCATTTGAAGAATCCCCACACTCCTCTTCACGAGGGGATGATTCTCCTCATAATGGATTATGTTAAGGTTCACTCCCCAACTAAAACAATTAAAGGAAAACATCCTCTGCCTAGGGTTGTTGAACACCCTACCATGAAGTTTGTTATTGATGATGAAGAAGAAGAGGAGTGGAAGGTGGATGAAGACACCATTGAGGTTTCCTCATCTCCCTCTTCAAGCCCGCTGCCGAAATAAAGGAAATCTGGGAGCAAGAAGAAATTTGTACCCAAGAAGAAGTCCATGAAGAAGGTGGCTAGCCCCCAAGATGAAGATGATGTTGGATATGAGACAGGTGAGGAGGAAATTCCTATCCCACCCAAGAAGTCTAAGGGTGAGGAGGAAGGTTCTCAGCCACCTAAGATTTCCTCGGTGAAATACAAAAAGCAGGGGGCTCATCCCCTTGATAGGGATATTGGTGGATATGAGATGAGGGAAAAGGCGGTCACCTGGACTTCCAAGGAGCCAATTCCTATGCCACTCAAGAAGCAAACTACTATGCCCTAGGGTGTTTGTTTGGGTGATCATGTGATGGACGTTGAATTCTAGTCTTTTCCTCATCCTGAAGATGCAGTTTTGGTTGGTGGCCTGGAAATGAATGTGGATGTGATTTCTTCTTGGCCTATTGCTAAAGAAAAAGGTAAGAAGAAAGTTCCAGATAAAGGAATGAAGTCAAATATTTTGAAGGACTCTGGGAGGTTTGACCCCTTATATGTTGATTTATCTTACCTGGATGAGGAGAACCCTAATATGACAATCATCTTTGTAACTTTGAGGTGGCTTGAATATGGTGCATTATGGACGTCTTCTAGGACCAACTTCCTGAGATCTCTAGAATCTATAATGTACATCCACCCCTGATATCTTAAGATACCATCTTATTCAAACTCATACCCATTAAATTTATGGTTTGACAGATTATCTTTTAGAGCCTTCTTTACCCTCTCATAATGCCCGTCTCCTTGCAAGTGTTGCATCACCTGCTACCTCAGATTGGATCTTGTCGAGGTAATAGCTGCTAGATGTCTTCTACTAAGAGAATCTTCCACTCTATTTTCCTTCCCTTTTATATACTTGATTCCAAAGTCATACTCCCTAAGGAATTTTAACCACCCTCGCTATCTTGCATTTAGGTTTGGTTGAGTGAAGATGTATCTCAATCCCAAATGATTTTTTTTTTAGCTCAAATGGATTTCCCAATAGATAGTGTCTCCACATTTGTAAGGCGTGCACTATAGCTGCTAATTCCAAATCATGTAGTGTGAAATTCATTTCGTGTTGCTTCAACTTCCTTGATTCATATGATGCCACTTGCCCATCTTGCATTAACATTGCTCCTACACCATCCCTTGAAGCATCCATGATCACTAAGAATTGACCATTGGGGTTAGGTATAGTCAGCACTGGGGTTGTCATGAGTTTCTCCTTTAGGAGTTGGAAAACTTGTTCACACTTCTCGATCCACTCAAACCTTCTTCCTTTCTTTTGGAGTGAAGTTATTGGGGCTACAATTTTAGAGAATCCTTGCACATATTTTCTATAATATCCCACAAGGCCCATAAAGCTTTGTACCTCCATCACACTCTAGGGTGTCGGTAATGCCACAATTGGTCTTATCTTTTTAGGATCTATAGAGATTCCTTCAGCTAAAATAATGTGACCTAGGTAGTGCACCCTGTCCTAATAAAATGAGCACTCGGATGACTTTCCAAAAAGATTCTTCTCCCTCACATGTTGTAAGACTATCCTCAAGTGTTGGTCATGCTCCTTAATAGACTTGGAATAAACCATAATGTTATCAATAAATATTAAGAAAAAATCATCCAAAAAGTCTTGGAACACACTATTCATAAGATTCATGAAGGTTGTAGGTGCATTGGTCAATCCAAACAGTACAATGGTGAACTCATAGTGCCCATACCAAGTTCAAAAATCAATCTTCGGATGTCCTCTTCTTTTATTCTCAACTAGTGATAACTAGATCTCAAATCTATTTTTGAGAACACTATTTCTCCCTTCATTTGATCAAATAGTTCATCGATCCTCATAAGGGGATATCAATTCTTGATGGTTTCCTTGTTCAATCCGATAATCAATACAAAGACGCAAGGTTCCATCCTTCTTCACAAAGATAACCGATGATTCCCAAGGAGACACACTAGGTCTAATGATCCCTTTGTTCAATAGTTCCTATAACTAGGATTTCATTTCATAAAGCTTGGTGGTGTCATCCTGTATAGTGCCTTAGACTAAGGCCCAGCTGGACATGTACTAAGCTGCTAGAGAAATCAAATTCTCGCTTTAGAGGAATCTTAGTGAGATCTTCGAGGAACACATTTCAGAATTCTGTAAGGATGGGGTAATCATCTAGGTATGGATTCTCATTTTCAAGTTCATTGACATGCACAATATATATGACACAACCCTTCCTTTGATCCCTTTTGAGTTGCATAGCTAAGATCTGCCTAAACTCTAGGGGTATTTGTATCCCATGAATCTCAACCAGACAACTAACAATCTTATCCTCATAGTTTACAATGGCTTTGTTCTTAGTTAACTAGTTGATCCAAAAAATTACATCATAGGATCCTAGAGGTTCCATGTAAAGGTCAACTTGGGTTAGGAAGCTGGGAAGTTCTAACTCACTGCAAAAGAAACATGAATCTACTACCCGCTCTGCTCGATTCCCATATTGAATTGACCATGAGTTTACCATATATCCAGGTCTAATGGGAAACTTATAAATCATTCTAGGATCTATAAAAAACTTAGTAGCTCCAATATCTATTAAAATAGAAATAGTTCAACCATAGATATTACCTGTCAATTGTATTAGAGAAGCCTGGTACTCTGCTTGCCTCTTATCTGCCATCACATGGATCTTGTGTTGTGGGGTCTACTGCTAGTTTCCTTCCTTCTATGACTTTGTATTCTGAGGGAAAATAGATGCATAATGGTCACCCCCACAAATAAAACACCCAACATGTGGTCCTCTTCAACCACTTGACTTATCCTCCTTAGAGTACCTTTGATTACTATTAAAGTTGTCGTTGCCACTGTTAGGATTTGATTTCCTTCCACCTTGGTTGCCTTCTTCCTTCTCTGGAGTGTCACTTTCCTTTTTCAAATTTTTGATCTAATGGGACTTATTTCCCTTCTACTAATCAAGTTTATAAAAAAAATTGTTTTTTAATTGAGGCTTGAAGTTTGAACCTTTGCAGAGATTCGACAAAAACTGCAACTTTTGTTCTTGCTTAGTGGATTTCTCAAAAACTTCCACCATCATAAGGGGATTGTGGAGGTCCACCTCAAATCCAATGTGGGCTCTCAATCCTAGTATAAATTTTTTAATTTAAAAGCTCTCATTTGATTGGGTATTGTGGTACATACTTGAGAAATTTGGTAAACTTCTCCCAATACAGAACTAGGGTCAAACCACCCTAGGTCAAAATTTGAAATTTGATCATCTACTTGTCAAAGAAGAGTTGTGATAGCTGTCTATTCCTAAAATACTGGAGAAAAATCTCCCAAGTGATCTCTTCTAGCTAGAATCTCCTCTTTTCCTTCTTGGTGTCCCACCAAGTAGTTTCCTCTCTAGACAGTTGATATGCAGCCCAAGCAGCCTTGGTTTGGTCTGATAGGTTATGGATCCCAAAGTATTTTTCCATCTCTATAATCCAAGCCTTAGCTCCATCCTCAATTCCCTTTCCATCAAATTTTAGTTGTGCTACCTTTTTAAGATCTTTCCCCAATTCTTCCTTAATTCGACCCCGATTGAGATCTCCTTAACCCCCTCCACCTTGGTTGGGTTCCTCATTTCTATGAATCTGATATTCTTGTACCCCTTGGACCTCTTGCTCCAAGTGGTCCATGATGAGCCTAGTTTTTGGTCCAATTTTGGGTAGAATCTATAGTTTATTTGCTAATAGATGTCATTGACTTTAATGTTAAATGTTGGTATTTTCATAATGTTTCCCTCAAACCATTGACATTGGACTTAATCCTATCTCTGCAAGTTTTTTTGACATTTGGCATATTATGTGGGTTATCTATATTGATTTTTCATGTGGTTAATGAATGTTCCTTAAGGTGGTTATAGATGTACAGTTATTATGCGTACTGACATTGCCATGCAGATTTAATATGCTAAGTTGAGGAAGACACAGCCAGCTGGGCATGCACCATAACGTCCAACAAAGGAATCACTCCAAGTCAAGGAGGCCGACGACAGAAGATTCTTCATGCAACTGAACATAACCACCTTGTAGTGGAATTTAATGACCGAGCATGCACGGGTGTTACTGTTTTATTGAATCAGCGTTTGGACCTGCATGTCTAACCATATTCCATGCACGCATAACCGCCATCGCTCCATTTCCTCTGTTTTCCCTAAATGTCCTCCCAATCGTGGAGTTGACTTCCTTGTTTAGTTGTTAGTATAAATAATGATCTAAAGCTCCTTCTTCAGGAGGTTGCATGATTTGATATTGTACTTGCACTCTCCATTTTTTCATAATACAAATGCATTACTCTTTTATACTCATAATTTGCAGCTAATAAAATAAAGTTCTGAGTTCGAGCATCTAAGTTCTCATTAGTTTTAGGGGATACTTATCCAAGGGGGCCCACTTGGTGAGTAATCTATCTTCTTAGTTTAGCATTAGTTTAGTATTACTTGTTGTTTGGTACTTAGTTAGAAATCTGGCACTGATTGTTCTTGTAGCCACTAGAATTCCATTCTGTGATGGTTCCTGCAGCCAAAGCAGATAGAGTAGTTTCCTATTTGTTGCTCAGACTTTTATTCTTGTTATGCATTTCAACTTAGCATAGTCGTTGATTGATATTAAACATTTGTCTCATTCCTTTTCAAGCAATTTACTTTCAGTATTGTGTGTTCCTTAGTTGTAGAATGAAATGGATACTTTGAGTTCCTAGTGCACATACTATGCTGACCCATTTCAAGTTCACATCCATGGGTTGACAAGTTAAATGCACCTTCATGATTATTGAGATAGCTATCTAGGTTAGATGTCCAATCTCTGAATCATGGTTGTAAAGGCTTAGTTATTAAAATCATTGTAGGAGGCCAACAGTCCATTTGAGATTCTTACTAGTTTAGGAGTTCTAGGATTTTTTCTAGCCTTCAGTTCAATGCATTCTTCTACCCACCACTGCTTACTTCTTGTTTGTTGGTCACCATAATGACTCACACTCGACCTGCACCACAACCCATGTTTAGTGTAACTCAACATAAGGTTTTACATTTAAACACTTGCATCTACATAATGCTACGTACATAACATGTAATCTAAAATATATGTAATTTTTTATTCACAACAAGACAAGTCTTCAAGTTCACATCCTTTGACAGCAAAAAATAAAAACTTTCTTTATTATATTAAATATGGATTTACATTGATCCTTATTTACAAAAAATTTCCCATACTAAGTAGTTTCCTCATTATCAGGAAGAGAACACTCCTCTGGGTCCTCATGAGAATTTAAATCATCCTTCTTGGGAGAGGTAGGATGTGCAAACAACCACTCCTCTTTTTTCAATAAAGGTGCATTAGGTCCACATCCTAATGCCCAATCTCTAATCACAGATGGTTTCTTAGTCTTAGGAGTTCATTTGGACTCCTCAATATTTTTGTCTCTCTCCAAATTGAGTCAATTGAGGGCATGTGCTAGAGTTTCATAGTCAAGAATCTCAAGTTGGTCTTCAGGTTTGGGATTCTCTTCGATAACAACTTCTTTTTTTTAAGCCTTAATGGTCTTTCCCTTATTTCTTCCCCACTTAGACCTTCCAATTTCCTACAACTAGTTCAAATTTGGTTATTCACAAGGTAACTCAATTTTGGTTAAGGGTCAACTAATCCCTAATTCATCCACTGTGAGCTCATAGGCCTAGAGATGAAACCTAAGCTTTGATACCAAATGTAAGATGCCCAACTGATATTTCACAATAAATTAATATTGACATTATGAATATAAATTAAAGACATAAATTCCATAGCTATTTTCCATCATAGAAATTTCATGTCCAAAAATATATAAAAAAATATATTTTTATATTCATTTTCCAAATGCCAATAGCCAATATACATGGTTTGACTTGGCATTCAATCACCACATAGTCAATACAATAATTACATCAAGGATACAAGTACATCAATAAGATATAATTCCATTGTAATTCCTCTTTGAAATCTCACCTCCATTGATGGATGAGAACATAGTTCAAGTGCTTTTCCACCCAACCACGAAGCTACGCTTCCCCAAAATTCTTCTATCCATCGAAGAATTCTCGGCCCTACACAAAACACTTATCAAGAGATATAGATAGCAAGGTGGAATTCGGTGCGTGCCTAACTACATGCATTTCTATCTACTATTAGAACATGCAAGTTCTATGTTAGGTAAAGACAGAGAAAGGATAAATAAATAATCAATCTATTCCAAATAATGACTGCAAAGCTTGGCCAAGCTCATGCTAGAAAATGAAACTTAAACTAGATTTTGGAAAAGCAAAATCTACACTCTTTGACACCTATCTCGGAAGGCAACTATCCATAAATAAAGCAGTATCCCTCCCTTCTAGACCATCTAATAGCATCATACAACTATGTGCTATAGTCTATCTAGTACTTTTGTATCATTTCATCACATTCCATTTCATCATATATCAAGAAAGTAGTCAATTTAATTCTGGAATATACATTCAGTCATTCTTCAATTAACTATCTTTCCTTAAGATTCGTATTTACACATCATTACTGTTCCATTTCTATAGTTTTTCCTTTGAAAATGAAATTAAAAAACATAAATCAAATGAGTAAATAAGATGAAATAAGAAGGTATATCGCATGTATGTGTACATGCATAAATGATGAGTTTATGCATGTACACATATATGCCTAATAAAAACAATTTTAAAATGTGTATGCATTCTTAAGATTAAAATAAAAAGTTCATTCTACATGCAGATTTCCATTTCATGAAAACATCAACTACATCAGATGCACGATTCTGTTATTACATTAACCATTATATTCAATCAATAACATGAGAATCATCTATACAATACTTTCAAGAATTTACACAAGAATCTGAGCTCCAACTATAACAATAAAGATAAATATGAGTATTATGTTCAACAATTTGACCTATTCGGCTGTCCTATATTCATTATGTTCTAAGCAAAATTTTAGATTCAATGATTTGCAAAAGTATCATTTAATCTTTTTATTTAATCTCAAGACATTAAGATGCATTTCATTATATTTATTTGAATAAATCACACAGGTGTATATATGTAGCATAAAATTATGGGGTTGATAAGCATGATGTCAATAATCGATTACATGCCATCAAATTACATCCATTCCTTAATGTTTAAAGGTCCATCGACCTCATACCCGAGGCAACAAAGTATAATCAACATTCAAATCTATGAAGACTCAACAATAGGATATTGATGTATGATAGGGAAGAACACTATTATGCCGCGAGGGTCCTTACATCCTCAGCCTCAAGGCCGAACATTGACATGCAACACACAAATATAACAACAAACATTTCACTGCATACAAGACATTAGTAAAACTTTGGGCCACCCTTATATTCTAAAATGATGGTCTCATTCCCATCTTTTGGTCTAAACGAAGCATGATCATTTATTGATAAGGGTTTAATAGAATGAGTAAGAAATAGTTCTTAATATGTATTTACATGATATCAACACACTTACAATACATGGGTTAGTGATTCGGCGACCCACTAAGTTAAAAGTAGAGCAATAGATATTGTTTAACATTATGCATGATTGTTTTGTGAAAGAATTATTCATTGGCCTTATATAAAATCTTGAACAATAAGATCATTTTGGGCAACCATCATTCTCGAATGATCCCTATCATTTGGCCCTTTGAATGCATTAGTCATTCGGCTGGAAAACAATATTAAGCATATACATAAAGCATTTTCAGTGGTCTCATATTATAGAACAAAAACCGATCCTCTTCAAACAAAGAATACATGTAACTCACAAGTTGATGCTTGATCCGAGCAACCCTGCACATGCATGGTGATGGTAAACATCATGGGGATAGAAAAATGGTGGTTTCATCCCCAAGATTGTAGCTAATAGAGAAAAATGCATGGGTTAAACCCAATGCTAGAGCCACGGGTACTCACAATACACAACAATGAGGAATAACAAAGCATTCGACACTCAATATGCTTAAGGGAAAAACACTAGATGCATTGATAGAAACATCTAAAAAATATTTGAGAATACCTCTAAGTCTGCAAGATTCATGCTTTTGCTTGATGCGAATATGGTATCAAATCTCGCTCTTTCATCCCCTTCTCTTCGGTCATTTTTCTTTCCTTATTCACTGCTCCCTTTTGCTAGATTGACTCCTTTTTCTAAATCGCCACCACCTTTGACCTCTTGATTTTTTTTGCTAAAAATGGAGGTGGCCTTAATTCTCCACACCACTAATGCTTAGCCGCCCACTCCCTGATTATAGAAAATAATTTCATTCCTTTCCATATGGGTGGGTTTGACCTTATTCATTTATTAAGGAGGATATCAATGATAATTTCAATCATTTTCTTCCATATAGTCTCATAAGGATTTTTTTGAATAAGAGAACACTTATCATTAAAATTCCTTTTTAATATATATATATATATATATATAAATTCACAAACATATATATATATTTATTTATTTATTTCTTTTACCAAGAGTTTATTTTCAAATTATTTTAAAAGATCAAATGATCAAATCATTTCTTCTCACAAGAATTATGTATAATCAATTGCATTTCCAATACAATTATGAAATTAGTTTTGAAATAGACAAGGTAAGACAAGGGATGCAATAAAATTGTTTCTTTCATAAGATTGCCTACTTAACCATTCACAATTTTATACAAGAAAGAAATATATCTATCAATTGCAAGACAAATGCAAATGTCATGGTCTATTGTGGTGTGTGAGATTCTAGATTCTAATCTTGCTTACTATTTTTCATTCGACTAAGCATTTTTCCCTCAACCATGTTCTCATTCTTCAACTTGTTCCTACATACACACACTCTTGCACTTGCAATTGTTCATCGGAAACCTTTAACTGATAGTCATTATAAAATAATTCACTTAAATCATAAAGTTTCAAGATAAATCATTTTTCAAATATTATTGCATTTATCAAATTTCATAAACAATAACTGACAAATTCCATTTTTCAATTGTTTCAATTAGCTTAACATTACTAAATGCAAGTAAAGAAATTGAGATATGACATCCTATTAGGACCCCTTAAGACATCCTATTATGACATAAATTATATTAATATTAACATTATTTTTGTATAACTTTTGTGATTGTTATGGTGAGTCATCTTAAATTATACTACTTAATTATATAAAGTGGGATTAAACATGAGCCATGTACTTTAAATTATTTGAAATCTTGAAACACATATATATAGTCCATGAAATAAGGAAACACATGTATATAGATCAAGTCCATGAAAAACCCTAAACATATATAAAAAGCATCAAATACAACCCATAAAATAATCTAACTCATATAGTCTCCATAATCAAGAGACCTCTTCACTCCACGCAGACTACCTAGATGATCTAAATCACTCTGTACAAGAGAAAGAAAGTTGAAATCATATATAAGACAATTAAAAATGATTTAATGAAAATTTAATTTATAATTTATCATAAATTTAAATTACCATGTGAGGCTACTTTGCATGCTCGGGTGCAGGACCTGTCTCTACATGCTTTGAATCAATCTACATACAAGAGAAATAAATTTGAAATCAGATGTAAGACGATTTAAAATGATTTAATTCAATTTGATTTATATTTTATCATATTTAAATTATTGTACGAGGTTGTTGTGCATGCTCTAGTGCAAGCCCTGTCTCTGCATTCTTAGCTATAGGACATGTCTCATGCTATAAAAGAAAAAATAATTTAACATGTATGAGCATATATATTCAATTTTAAATTAAATTAAATTTATTCACAATGTATAATTTGTAATTTAATTAAATATAATCAAAATTTCAAATTACCATATGAGGTTTCTCTGCATGTCCTAGTTGAGGTGGTTTGACATCATCAACACAAAAAATGCCACCAAAAATGTCTTATAAGGTCAAATTTAAAGCATGTGTACTTGAATTAGGTTTATATATATATATTCAAGTGTACGAATAGTTGTTTCAATCTATTTAAAATACCAAAAAAATGTGCACACATGTAATTTTTTGTAAACAACTTGAAACTCAAATGTCTCTTGAATTGCTTGCACATAAAATGGGTGTCTGATTCCCATTCTCATGGTAGTGTCAACCTGTACATAGACATAACACTTATAATATTTAAGTACACACACATTTGATATAGTGAATTCAAAATACAAAATTGTAAGTATAGTTTTAATTAAAACAATATACATGTACATGCAGCTCATGCGAGATGCTTGGAAATGGAGGAGCGCTCAAAAATCCATTTGGTGTAACTAACATGGAAGTTAGATGACTCCCCTGAACCAACATAATGTTGCAAGTATGAGCTAGTTTGGTGGCATTGTCATTAATGTTGTCATTGATGTCAACACAATTCAGTATGTTGTAGATTGTACATGTATGGTTGAGATGTTGGTGAGATGTTGTGTGTACATGGAGCCATCTTTAGGGTGTTGCAGATATGTTGGTTTGATGAGTTTCCAAGTTCTTTTGAGAAAATTAATATAGAAGAAAATTCAAAGTGATGAATGTGTTTAGAATGTGCTCTGGTATGTGCTCTGCGTTTCACCTATGTTGATCCTATGCTTGTGTGGATCTGAAGGTGTTTTGTTGGTATTTTCATGGTAACATATGTTGAGTTTCAACTTCTGTTGAGATGGTATGTGAAAGTTGTGTCCACCGGTATGTGTGTTCTACCGGCAGAGTCAATGTTCTGTGGATTGGGAGAAATATGTTTGCTCAGTAGTCCTCCGCTATTTCATTTCAGATCATGCAAATCTGGGATATGTCTTGTGAAGGTATTTCCTATGCTCTAGAAAAGAGGTTTGGAGTTTGGTAATCAAGAAGTCAAGTTTCAGTATTTTTGTGTGTGTCTGCATAGTCTGGATAGAATGATGAAAGAAATTCAATGATTGAACCCTATTGTTTTTATTGTGGATGTATCTGGAAGGTTCTGAGATGTATTCTCGTGCTTAATGAAGCATGTTGCAGCATTCACGTGTCATCTTCTTGGGAAGCATGTGCATCAATGTTTATTTATGTTTTCATTAGGTTTGGATGACCTGGTGTTTACACTTCATTCGAAGAATAAAATTTAATTGAGGAAGTGTGTAGAAGATTCAAGAAAATAATTTTATTGGTCCACTCTTATTCCTTTCCACCTCGGGAATTTTGAGTTTCTGGCCTACTTTGAACTTATGAAATGGTTTATTTTGTGGTCAACCTTGGTAAAGGCTTCTAAGGTTAAGAATGGTATAAAAGAAAGTTGAATTGTGAAGAGTTGTATGATAGTGTGATGCAAAGTGACGAAAGTGTGCCACAAATCTTAAGAGCTGAAGTGTTTGTGAGTGAGTTGTGATAATAGTTCTTAGTGTGTTGAAGGTAGTGAGCTAAAGGTTTCTATAATCCTATGAATGTTCTTTAATTGTAGTGGTGGATATTTTGTTCTCTTTTGTATCTGTAGGTAGTGAGCCTCCTTGTTGGACAATGAGTCCTTTGTAGGCAGTGAGCCTTTGTATTTGGATGGTGAGTCCTCTTTTGGGCAGTGAGCCCTTGGTAATGAGCCTTTGTATTCAGTTTATAATCTTTATATTGTGAGTTAACCTTCATCATGGTTTTTCCCTTATTGGGTTTTCCATGTAAAAATCTGGTGTTCATTGAGTCGATTTACTTTCTATTATCTGTGTTTCATGCTCATACTTAACAACAAAATAGTGTGGTTGAAAATTTGATAAGTGATAAAGTTTTAAGTTTGAATTTGTGTGACAACTGATTCACCCCCCCTCTTAGTTGTCCTGTGCATGTTTAACAATTGGTATCAGAGCTTGTAGTTCCTTGTGTAGAGCTTAACCGCTTAAGGAAGATCTGATGGCACACAAATTGGAAATCCTTATGTTTGATGGAACTGACTACAATGACTAGAAGGGATAGATGAGAGGATACATTATCTCTCTTGGTTTCAAGACCTAGAAGGTTGTTGAAAATAAGTATACACTTCCGTCCGGTGGTGTTAATTATGTATATGAGATCTCTACTTATGAAGAAAATGATAAGGCGAAGTATGTGATTTGTAGTGGTTTATCTAAAAATGAGCGAGTCAAGGTTAATTCTCTAGATACTACATATGAAGTTTGGAAGAAGTTGGAAGACATGTATGAAGGAAATGAAAAGATTAAATCGACAAAGAGGCTGGTGGTAAAGCGTGGATTTGTGAACCTGAAGATGGAGGATGGTGAAGAATTTACAAGTTTCTTTTAGAGAGTTGAACTGGCAGCAAATGAAGTTAGAAATCAACGAGAAAAACTAGTAGATGAAGATATAATCAAGAAGATCATGATCACTTTACCGGAATGTTACAGTGACAAGATCTCTGTTATTGAAGAAATGTATGATCCTAAGAAGTACACTCTAGAAGAGTTGTTTGGAACATTGCAAGCATTTGAGATAAAAAAAAGGTTCCAGAAAGATGAAAAGACAGAAGAAAAGACAAAAAAAACATTTTAGGCTTTGAAGATTGAAGAACCATATAGAGATGATGAAGAGTTGGAAGCAAACTTCACCAGGAAATTGAAGAAAGGTACCAGAAATTATAAAGGTATGTTACCCTTTAAATGCTTTAGTTGTGGTAACATTGGTCATTATGCTTTGAGATGTTCGAATAGGGTTACACATAAGAAGAACAAGGATTATAAAGATAAGGATAGGAAAGATAAGAAGTATAAGAAGTTGTACTATGCTAAGGAAGAGGTAGGTATTTCTGATGATGAGTCTAAAAATGAGGTTGATGATAGTGAATGCTTATTCTTTGCTTTGGAAAGTAAATCTGTATCCACTAACTCTGGAAAATGTGTAAGTAAGAAGGCTCCATAGATTAAGAAGAGTAGGATGGAAGGTACTTTGGTTACCGCTTTTCATGCAAGACAAGATGAAGACTACTCAGTAATTGATAGTGGATGTTCAAATCACATGACCGGAGATAAGTGTAAGTTCACTAAGCTTGAAAAATATGATGGTGGTTTAGTCATGTTCGGTGATGATTCAGGAGCTAAGATCTGTGGTAAAGGTTCAATTAGTTTTGATGGAGTGCACAATACTAATGATGTATATTATGTGAAGGGTTTGAGGCATAACCTTCTGAGTGTTGGTGAGATGTGTAGCAGTGGCTTTAAACTTGTGTTTCAGAACAATACCTGTGAAATTAGGAAAGGATCCAGAAATGGAGATATGATTGTTGTTGGAAGAAGAACTCATGGAAACATCTATCAGTTGAAGGGAGTTGATGGTCATTGTCTTGTATCTCATATCAGTGAAAGTTGGTTATGGCACCAAAGAATGGGACATGTGAACTTTGATAACCTAGTCAAGATCAGTGTTAAGGAGATTGTTCGAGGACTGCCTAGAATCACAAGACCTGCTAATGCTATTTGCAGAAGTTGTCAATTAAGGAAGCAGACAAGATGTAGCTTTAAGGTAAAAGAACATTCTACTACCGGAATGTTGGAGTTGATTCACACTGATCTCTGTGGTCCAACCAGGACTAGAAGCCTAAATGGTGATAGGTACTTTATGTTGCTTATTGATGATTATACTCGAATGACATGGGTTGATTTTCTTAGAGAAAAGAATTAGGCCCTAGATAGTTTTAAGGTATTCAACGCAAGAGTGGAAAATGAAGTAAATCTGAAAATCAAGTGTTTGAGATCTGATAGAGGTGGTGAATTCACTTCTGGTGAATTTAATCCATTATGTGAGAAGAATGGCATAAAAAGACAGCTTTCTATTTTGAGAACCCCACAACAGAATGGAGTAGTTTAAAGGAAAAACATGATAGTTCAAGAAGATGCTAGAACTATGATGAAAGATTCCAATGTACTGGATGTATATTGGAGAGAAGCGATACATATTGTTGTTTATGCTCTTAATAGAGTTCAGATCAGACACAACACAAAGACACCTTTTGAGTTATGGACTGGTAAGACTCCTACTGTGAAATATTTTAAGGTATTTGGAAGTAGATGCTATATTAAAAGAGATAATGAAAATCTTGGAAAGTTTGATGCTAATGTGATGAAGGAGTATTTCTTGGATATTCTACTACTAGCAAGGCATACAGATGAGAAAGATTATTGAAAGTGCTAGTGTGAAAGTTGATGAAGACATATGCAGACCTATTGAGATAAATGAAGTTGAACCTGATGATCCTATCTGTGGAGATGTACCAGAGGAGAACAAGGATAAGGAAGAAGAAGATAAAGAAGAACAAGAAAAAGTAGAAGAAGAAGAAGAAGAAGAGAATGAACCAGAACCTGCTGCTAGGATTCCTAAATATGTACAAAAGAATCATTCGGAAGATCAAATAATTGGAGAAAAAAGTGAAGGTGTAAAGAAAAAAGAAGAGTTGTAGCTAAGGTAAATTTGTGTTTACTTTCTAAAATAGAACCTAAATATGTAAAAGAAGCATGTGAAGATGAAATTTGGATGAGAGCTATGAAAGAGAAACTGCAGCAGATAGAAAAGAATCAGACATGGGAAATAATCCCTAGACTTGTGAACAAAAATGTGATTGGCTCAAAATGGTGTTCCGGAACAAACTTAATGAAAATGGAGAAGTAGTAAGGAATAAGGAAAGATTGGTATGCAAAGGATATTCACAAGTTGAAGGTATAGATTTTGAAGAAACATTTTCTCTTGTAGCCAGAATGGAAGCTATCAAATTTTTTTTGGAAATTTCTACCCACAAGGACTTCAAGGTATATCAAATGGATGTTAAGTTAGCTTTTTTGAATGGTGAGTTGGAGGAAGAAGTATACATGGAGCAACCTAAAGGGTTTCAGTTGTCTAAGAAGTCGGACATGGTTTGTAAGTTGAAGAAAGCATTGTATGGATTGAAGCAAGCTCCCAAAGCTTGGTATGCAAGACTGGACAGATATCTAACAAAGAAAGGATTTAGCAAAGGTTTTGCTGACAACAACTTCTACTTCAAAGTGCAAGGTAATAAGATGTTGATTGTAGTTGTTTATGTTGATGATATCATTTTTGGTGGAAATGATGGCATGTGTAAAAATTTTGTTGAAGAGATGTAGAAAGAATTTGAGATGTCTATGATTGGTGAATTGAATTTCTTTCTTGGTCTACAAGTGAATCAAGTTGATAAAGGGATATTCATTTCACAATCTAAGTATGTAAAAGAGTTAAAATTTTTTGGGATGGGGGATTCTAAACCAGTTTGTACTCCCATGCTAACCGGATGTAAACTAAGCAAAGATGATGAATTTTCTAAGACTGATCAAAGCAAATCTAGATCCATGATTGGTAGACTACTCTACCTTACTACTACCAGACTAGATATTATGCATGTTGTGTGTTTAGTTGCTAGATTTCAAATAGATCCTAGAGAAGCACATCTTATGGTTGTTAAAAGGATATTTAGATATATTAAAGTTACACCAGATTATGGACTATGGTACCCTAAGAGTAATGATTTCACCCTGAGTGCTTATACAAATGCAAATTGGATTGGATGTGTAGATGACCGAAAGAGTAATAGTGGTGCTGCTTTCTTTCTTGGCGGAAGACTAGTTTCATGGCTAAGAAGTTAGAAAATCCAAGGGAGATAGTCAAGTCTTCTTCTATTGCAAATTTCCTTGAACACTACCCAGTTGACATATTGAATTTTATCTTCAAAAGTAATGGGACCTAACGACAACCTATCAGATGGGTTTCATTTTCTAATCACCTAGTTTGCACAAGGTGAGAGCATAATCACCTACCACCTTCAAACACAATCAAACAAAGTTTTTTAACCCCCTAATTAAAACTAAGTGAGTCAAGCAAATGTTCTTTTTAGAGCACCAATGGAAGTGTTTTCTAATCTAAAAATAAATAAAAACAAGTGTTTCAAAATCAAATCCTTGGACAATTCAAACCTACAAAACCACTTGTTAGTAGTCTCAAAAAGATGCCTTGGACCCACAAAAAATTCAAAGCCACATGTTGTAACAACCCATTAGTAACCAAAAAACCCCTAAACTAGTCGCTTAAAGTAAGAAATATGGAAAAATATGAAAGAAACTGAAAGCAAAATTTTACCAAATGAATGTATCATAGCAAAGCGAATGCGTCACTCTGCACAACAAATGTGGCTCGGGTCTGTATGTTGGAGTCTATTAGAGCAGATGCGTCGATATGCAGAACAGATGCACCGCAGTTTGCAAATGGGTCACTCTAAATGCCGAATGCATCAGACTCTTTGTGAATGTGTCTCTACAAATAGAAAATGCAATTCGGGTCTGCATATGCATCGCGACGCAGCGATTGCGGTGCTGGAAACTGTGAATGCGTCGTTCGGTGCCTGTAGCTACAAAACAAAAAAAAAATCATATGGAACAAAAAAAGGTCATGATTTTGGCGTCGGGTTCACTAATTCAACTAAGGGAAATTCTTAGGTTAGCAGATTAGGAGCTAAATAAATCAAAACCCAAAGTAATAATGAAGCACAAAGGAGTAAATAACATGAAAACAAGAAAGATATCACCTTAAGTCTTCAACCTCCATGATTGAACTCCATTAAACCTTCTCTATTTGTTGCAATATGTAGCTTGCCCTCATATTTAGAGTGTGCAATCTATGACTATGCCAAGACCAAAGCAAAATGTTGAAGGATTTGATATGAGAATGCAATACTATGCAACTAGTAAGCAACTATGAACTATGACTAAAATATGCCAAAATGCCAAAATGCTAAGATGTCAAGAGTGTCTAAGACAAGATTGCATGAGATGAAGATAGCATGAGATATGAGAGATATGAGATATATGAAGTGAAAAAATGAGACTAAAATAGAAAAGCCAATTTTGGATGAATGGACAAGATTGAAAGATGAGAAATGCCCTAAGATCAATGGTTAAAATTAAGTGTGACAACCCACAATTAGAGTTAGGGCAATATTAGTTTGAAATTTGAAATGAAGAGTCAAGATTTAATTTAGAAAAATCAAATCAATGGAGAGGATTGCATGTGACAAGAAGATAAGAATGACACGAAAAAAAGAAGTTGGAAAATCAAATAATATTAGTGTGATATCAAAATGTTTAACCTATTCTAAGCAATTAAAACGCAATGGAAAACATAATGAAACACCTCAAGATTAGCCTAAGGAATTTGAAAATACAAAGAGGAAAATGTTAAATGAAGATAACTGATTATACCTTCCTCCTTGCAGCTGAAACTCCTTGGTTGGCCCTTGATTTGGATTGATATGTATGCTCCTTGATGGCTCTTGATGTGGCTAAAAATGAAGGATTTGACTATATGCTTGGATGTAAATGCAAGTGAATGTAATTGAATGGCTAAATGAGTGCACAAAATGGCAGCATTTAGTTGCAAAATGGCTAAGTGTTGAAAATGCCCTTAAGGAGGGGGGATTTATAGGAGAATTTGAATTCTCTAGAGAATTCAACAAGAGATTGATCAACAAGGTCAAGATGAAGGGCTAAGGGTGGTTGAGAACTCACAAGCCCCTCACATCTTGACATGTGGATGGTGAAGTGGCTAAGGGGAGGAGGTGTAAATGAGGTGGCCAAAAGGTACATGAGGTGGAGGAAGGACAAGTACCTTCCAAGTACCTTGGGGAGTGAGAAGATCTCCTCAAAAAGGAATTTGTTGTCCCCAAGTGAGAGTGAAAGGGACATTTGAGGAATTTTGGAATTCCTCAAAAATCTCCATGGGAAAAGGAGAGGTGGTTGGAGAAATAAATGTGAATTAAAAATTCACATTCTTAGGAGAGTCTAAAGGATAAGAGAGGGTCTCCAAAAAGGTGGGAATTGGTCACATGTGCATGAGGTGACATGTCAAATATTCTAGAAGCCTTGGAAAGACAAAATGTGAATTAAAAATTCACATGGGGAGGAGAGAGACATAGGATGAATAAATGAGAATTAAAAATTCTCATGGGAAAGAGGGTCAATGTCCAAAAGGGAAAAATGGAAAGATTGACTAAAAAGTGGTGCTAAAATAGTTAATGACTTTGATTAAAGTTTAAAACACTTGATATGATAATAATGGAAGATTGTATGCGGCAAATGAGAGGAGGATGTGACATTAATCCTTGATTAAGGATGACACTCCTAAATATGAATTCACAATTAAATTAATTCATACATAGAGATGCATTATGAGGATGTGACAAAGAGTGAGAAAATAAGAATTTTAAATTGATTTTAATTCAATAGATTAGGATGACTAAATTAAATAAATTGGTGTATTTATTTAATTTAGAGAAGATAAAGGCACCAAATAAAGTATTTTTAAATTAAACACTTTAAGAGCCTTATGTGGGAAGCGCAATATTAATTAAATAAATTAATATTGACATAATTGATGAATAAAGGGGTAAATTTGATCATATGGGAGTGATCAAATTTGGGTGTCTACATTTTGCCCCTCTTCGAAATATTGTTAAAATAACAATGTTTCGAAGAAAAATAAAATGTCGGGGATGAAGAAA
>VDFB02056112.1:0-74254 GCA_007258455.2 Sequoia sempervirens
AATTTTATTTGGCTTCTACTTTTTGTGGCTTATAGATGGAGGAAATACCGTAAATGTGGAATGAGTTATATTAGGTTGTAGTTTAAGGTTTATATTTATAAATAAGATTAGTTAATATGTTGAGTGTGGAATGTCAAATATCAACTCCCAAAACCATCCAAACCAAAAATTCCATCATTTTCCTCTAATGCATGGGCTTAGTACTTTCATGACACTAATCAAGCTACAAACTTGGTACCTAGATTATGAGCAAACACTTCTAATGTGCTTGTGTCTTGAAATTTCCTTGAAAATACTTTCAAATGATCTAAATGGCTCAAATGTTGCTCCTATTTGTCATTTTTTCCATTTTCTATTTATCCTATACCTTGATAAAGTTTTCACCAAATTCAAATCATTTGGCACTTGAAAAATAGTTGATAACAGATAACCAAACAAGGCATCCAAATGAACCTCAAATTTTAAGCACTACATACAAAAAAAAATTAAGGCTAATAAAGATTACATGGCCACAAGTAAGTTTGCGCTAAATTTCACGGCTTCTGCTCTATGAAGAAACACGGCAGTTATGAGCTTAAAAGGAGTCAATAATGGTGTCCTTCAAAGCTACAAAACAAGATTTATAAGTCAACAAAAAAATAACATATATCCCTATAGAAGAAAATTACTTCAAATGAATTATGACAATTAAATTTAAAGGTTCATCCATACTATCATAGCAAAATCATGAATACAGCCAAAAAAATCATCTTTACTAAATCAATAATCTGATCAAATGTGAGAATGACTGGTACGTGCACAACAAGGACTTCTACAAAAACAGTTAAAATCTTTAAAATCAATAAAGGTGGACTTACCAATTATGCTTAATAGGGTGACTTGATCATTATTACAACATCTTTAGAGTTCCCAATCTTCCATTTCATGATGCAAAAGTTTCAAAATGTCAATGCCAATCTTCCCTCAATATATTCTATAAATAAGAAAATAAGTAGTATGTGAGGCTTGAAAATACCACAAACCATATAGAAAATCAAGATCATAAAAAAAATACATTGCTTGAGCAATTACAAGCATTTCCTTGCACTCAAAACACATAAAAATGATTAAAAAAATAAGAAAAAATCAATTTCTTGAGAAAGATACAGGACTTAAACAATAAAAAGAGAATAGAAGGGGTAGTAACTATTGTGAGTCTAAAATAGAAGATGCAATTTCTCCTCTTCCAATGTCTCAAGAGGGAGAATGAACATTCCTTCCCCTTCATATTTCAAACCAATATTGTCAAACAACTCAAGCAGGTAATTGTTATAAATTTTAAATAAATTTTTGTTTGATAAAGATATCTGAAACCACTTTCTTTATTGCTTAAGAATGACTGACTTAAAAAAAGGTTGATGAGGAAGAAGTTATTGACACCCACCATTTTACAGAAAAGAATTCAAGAATGAGATTTCATGCCCTTAATTACAGATTCACCAGTCTGTAACCTTTTCATAAATACTTAAGGTTAAAGAAAATGCTACCTCATCTTTCAAAGTGCAAGTTACATTGTTGCAAAGTTGGCCTAGAAGGAGGAAAGGGAAAAAATCAAAAATGATTTCTAGTCCACCGATTTCCATTTATTTTCCTTGTTGAGATGATTGCAGCACAACCACAATAGGCCAAAAGGAATCCTCAAACAATGATAATAATGATATTCAAGATAGATTAATGATATTAAAGATGGGTGGGTCAAACAATGGACAATGATCCCGTTAGCAACCTATAAGAAATTATTTGAGTAGAATACTAGTTCAGGGTTAAGGGAATTCAAAGGGAAGGTCCAAGATACTTCGATGTACCAATAGGAAATGCATTCCTTTAACAGGTTGATTTAAGTTACAGAGCAATTAAATCAAAGCAATTTGATATCATGCACAGTGCAGTGAGATTAAGTTTGGCAATGACTATACATGTGAAGGGTTGAAAGGTTTTGTCTTTTCAAAGATAAAGCTCAAAAGAGGTAGAATTTTAAGCAAATAAGACCAAATAATAATGAGGGCCTATCTATTGATCAAGGTACAATGGGTTAACATTGAGATATTTTTGGTCAAGAAACAAAACATGACAATCCATTGTCAAATGGTCATGTGAACAATCATATCAAGAATAATGTGCATTTTGAAGACTTAGTCTCATTGCAGTCGAAGGACAATAAGAATGTTTAGTGGTAATTAATTCATTCAAGGTTGTGTGACTAGGTTTTGGTTGGCATGATGAGATTCAATATGGAGAGCATGAATGGTATCAATCATAGTGAGCAAGGAAGTGATTTTGCCTGACCCAGTCACAGTCAAGCAAAAGCAAGAAAATTTTAAGTGGTGACAGTGAAAAGAGATGAGGAGTTAAGTAGTGTAGCAGCGAATATTGAATGTCATGTGTTTAACCCCTTTGATTCCAAAACCCTACTGTCCATAGACCAAGATATATTTTCAAATAAAGATGGAGGTCAATAAAGCTAAAGGAGGCAGTGGTAATGCAGTTTAAATGTAGTGATGAGTGAAGATCAAGAAGGTAGTCCACTGCCATTAATGGTTGTGAGGACAGTGCCTTAGGGATGCGTTTCTCTTTAGAAGATCCAAGCAAGCAATGGAGCACAATTTTTTGATGATCAAAGGGAGATAAGGTGAATATCATCTTAGAGGTTAAATACATGAAAACAGTGACAAGATTGCACCAAAAGTGATAAAAAAAACAATCATTATATATGCTTGTTTTGTTTCTAAGATGCCTAGTGTTTTAGTTAAAAGAGTTGATTGTTGTCTTAAGGGAGACCTCTTGATGCTTATGTGAATGATAGTGAGTATGCAAGGTTTCAAATGCAAGGACAGTCACAAAAGGTAAATAATGGTGGCAATGTTTGATCATAGTGGTACTTTTTCATTTTGAAAATGGCCAATTCAAGTTCCATACAAATGCATGATACTTTTTATTCATCTAGGTTACAATGCATTCATTTTCATCATTTGTTAGCAATTCACTAGTGAACCACTACACCATTAGAAATTCATTAACTTTTATGGATTATAAGTTATAATAGTGATAGCTTCAAATCAACTATGATGAACTTATAGGGTTTGAAACATGTCTGAAACAAAACCTTTGAATCAGGAAGATAATTAGGTTCCATTATGAACATTCTCATGTTATGTTTGGAACATGCTCATGAGAGAGCCTACAAACCTTTTATAAAATGTGCATTTTTAAAAAAAATCTATGACTTAATAATCATTTAAATACTCACGACTCTAAATTTTTTAACCGTAGCCCCAACCTTTCATTATGTTTAGGACTAAGGCAAGAGTGTTGGTAGGTTCAAGTGCAAGTGGCCCAACAACAAATGATGGGTTTACCACAACCAGGTCAAGGCCCTGCCCCTCTCCATAATTCCAGGCCTCTTTCTCAGCAAGAGTTTTTGCATATGCGTACCAAAGTTGTGGGAAAAACATACCCTAAATTTAGAATTATGCAGATGTGAATTGAACCTAAGAAGTAAAAGCGTTCATGGAAAATTTTATGGAGATATTTTGGCACTTTTTGCTATTCATACCAAGATGATCAAGTTTATTCTTATACTCACGACAAGCAATTCCTATTAATTACTCTTGTACAAGCAATTCAATGCTTCTAACCGGTGAAATATAATCTTCAAAGGAGGGTATTTATACTTACATTATACTATTTGCAATATTCAGGATTACTCCAATGGGACTCATCTAAAAGAAAGCTCTTGAGTATTATAGTTATATCTAATGGCCAAGTAGGAGGATGTACATACGACTCTCTTTACAGAGGGTTATCTTGAACAAGACTTAAGGACATTGAGAGTCTACTTTCATTATTTTAAGCCTCTTCTTTACACCAAGCAAATACCATAGATACCCTATCTTCTCCACATTATCTAATCACAGACAAATACATCATTTATTTGTTTTTTTTAAATTAAAAGAAACCATTCTATACCCTATATAGGATACATTGACACTTCATAAGCATCTGAATGAATTTGAAATTATGCAACTATATTTCAATTAAATACCTGGATTACAAATAATAACACGAACAATGTAACCCTCATTGAGCAAAGCAAGAATGAGATAAGTAGCAATGAATCATATTCCTCCTATCATGCACATCTCCTTACCATTCTCTATCATTCTTTACTAAAAATATTGAACCCAACCAACTTCAACTATTTACAAGGAGTCATTTCACTTCTCCATTTTGGTGGGCTACGCCTAAAAATAAGGTTTCGACGAAGGTTTTAGAGTATTTTTATTAAAATGAAAATTATGTCATTTCAATTCTCCATTTTGGCGGGCTATGCCTGAAAATAAGGTTTAGATGAAACTTTTAAGTATGTTTATTAAAATGAAAATTAGGAATAACACTATTGATTTTTGATTTCTAAAAAAAATCTATTCAAATGGATTGTGAGTAAATAACTGACTAACTATTTAGTTATTTTTATTTGTGTGACTAAATATTTTTTTAGTCGCAACCAAATTAGTCATTTATTTACTCATTTATAGTCGAGTTGCAAAAAAATAGTAGAATTTAGTCATTTTTAGTGTTTGTGACTAAATTTTTTTAGTCACGTAGTCATTTATTTGTCAAATTCTACTAGTGTATGCCACAACTCCAATTTATAGAAAATTGTGGGAGGGGAAACCACAATGGTAACCCAAATCAAGAGGCAAGAAACCACTTGCAAAAATCCATGCCTAGTATAATGGACAACCAACATACATAATAATAAAGTAATAATATTCACATGGCTCTAACATGGACATCTAGCCCATAGCCAATCAATATTATTCCTTTACGAATGCTTCATAACTCCCCAATAATTCTTCTGATCACATAATAGGACAATCTTTCACCTTCCAATCTTGGGTGCACAACTCATGACTCTTCACATTACCAAAAGTGGATGCTTAGAAATAATCTTATCCCATTTTTCCTTGTAATTGTCACTAGCATGAATTCACCTCTTTGAAATGCAATTATGATTTGTCATAGAAACAAATATTAAATATTTTTCCTCTCATGTCCCCTACAACACTTTCTAAGGAATGTGGAGACACATGAATGAAATAGGAATGCAAGGTTACTATCACCTTTCCTAACACTACTTTGTGATATAATATATTGTATAATTCATTAGTTGGAAGATACTTGGAGAGGATATAACAACCTAAAAAATGCCTATATCAAGCATACGTAGTAACAGGTGAGTTTGAAAGTTATATTTAGCACTTGGATTCCTAGATATTCAACAATGAATGAACTTTGTATATTGGCCAAGTATGATTCTAATACTCTTGTGGAATTGATGGAAACTAATGAAGTGGTAGGATTATTAGGGGAAATTTCAACTTATACAGATTATAATTGTAATTAAAAAATAAGTTGAAGTTTTTTGAGACTTTAGAGCAAGGGGTGATGGCTAAAATTTTGGACAACAATGGAATAATTAAGACTTTTGACATATGGAAAGGTGAATTTGATAATGTTGTCCCCTCACTATGCTCGTTTATATGTTCTAATGGGAAACTATATTTTTCCCTATTGGATAATTGAATTGATGAATTAATGAAATTGGAATCAAGCCTAGATATGTTTAACAAAGAAACTAGGGTAGTTATGGATGCAAAATATAATACCCATAATAATAAAGTGTGAAAATTAATAGAATTTTAGTGGCAACTAGATGAAACTTACAATTCTTGGCTTGAACAATTTAATGAATAACTAAGTTATGTTTTAAATTGGTCATTTGGTTTCAATATTCTGATAAGATAGATGACAAGGAAGGCAACAATTTTGGTCTCCAATGGTATTTTTGGAGCAGTTCCAAACATTCAATTTTAACTTTTTGGTTTTAGTGGCATCTTCAATTTTCAATCTCGAGCTTCAAATGGCATCAATAGCTTCTCTAGTCAATTGTGAAAGGGGAATATTGTTCTAATGGGCTATGTTCCCATTCTGTTCTAACAAAAATGTAAAAGAATCAAATGAAAAATGAGACACATGTGTCATGTGACTTGGCTCAAGAGCATGTGTGCTCACTTTTTCTATATAACCTGGGGATTTGAGTCTCATTGCAAAGGGTTCTGGATATTTTTTGGGTGGGCTTACTTTAGAGTTACTATGTTTAGGTTTTACTGTTAGAGAAAGATAGTTTGTAAATGGGATTTCTTGAAGCATCAATATACATTTTTAGTTGAAGTTATGAAAAGCATACTACCATTCAAAGGAAATTGTCTTCAAATTGTAATACAATTTAATTTTATAGATAAGATAATTAAGGGTTATTGAGTTCATTTTCATAATTTATGTGTCAAGTATTATGTGAATTGTTTTTTGTTCAAGGAATGGAGTAAATACTTTTCATAAAATACATGGGATGTTGTGTTGTATAGGGATTATTAAGTAGAATTGCATAGAATGATTATTAGTTGGATACATTATTGCAAGACAATGATGTTGATTATCCATTGAAATATGTCTAATTGTTGTTAGGAGAAGTTTACATGACTATTTAAATCTATAGCTAAGGATAGGCACCAATATTGACAAAATAAATCCTTTCAAATTTTAGGATAAATCTTTAAAATGACATATCTCAAGAATTACATGAATTATTGTTAATTATTATGTGTTCTCATGCTTGGATCTAAGAATATACAAATAATTTAGTCGATTTATATGATTTATTTTATATATCCTTGTCATAACATATGATACCTAATTTGCTAAGTCAGTATCCTATTTAAATTGTTTGTTATTTGGTGATATTTCTAATAGGGATACCTAACTATGTCGACAGATCCTAAAGTGCAAAAGGAGTCTAATTCCTTGTTTGTTGGCCATCCTCCTAGAGTTCTTGATCATTAGATAGTGGCTATTATTTAGAGAATTTTAGAAATCAGTTGGAAAAACACCAACACATTAGGTGCAACAATTGACATGATGGTATCTCGGTGCCTATTGTTTTGCGAGCATTACCTTCAAAATACAAAGTGTTTGCAATAACATTGAATGACACAGAACAAACACTCATTTTTTAGAATCTAGTGAATCTAATTAAGAAAGAGGGGAAAATGAGTTATGATCATCTGAGGAGGATCATGGAATGACCACACACCATAAAGGAAAGAAGCATAAGAAGCAATTTGATGAACCTCACAAATCTAGTAATTTATCCTAATCTCAAAAGAAGTATCCAATTTATGAAAGGATTGGACATGATGTAAAAAATTATTGGTACAAATCTTTGGCCAAAATATCATCCAACAATAAAGTGACTCAAATGAAACCATTTCAAAGTGGTAATATATAATAGGATAAAAAGAACAAACAACCACAACATGGAAATATTGTTGAATAAGATAACTCTCAATATGAGGAATATGTGTTTTCTACCCACACTTCTAAGGGTAGTTCACAATAAAATTCAAGTGCTACAAATCACATGATTGGATAGATGGGGTGGTTTCTCACATTGGAACCCCAGCATGGTAAAGTTTCTCTTGGAGATGACACATCCAATGACATGTCCAAGGTATTGGTGAAATCTCCTTGTATTTTTTCATACATCATTGTAGGCTCATTGAAGTCTTATATGTGCCAAGACTTACCAAAATATTCCATTTTTCAATCAATTTCTCAACCACAACTTGAGGATTGAGTTTGAAAAGAGTGATGATAAAAGGTATGTCTTATTCACGATAAATCTAAAAGTTCAAGGATTATTGCAAGTGCTTCTAAATTTGGTAAAAAATTTAGGCTTGATGCAATTGATGATAATCATGCCTTGGTTACTAATAATGATGATCTTTGTTACACCCCAATTGTGTAATTACTATTTAGTATTACTACATAGGGTAAATATGAATGTAAAGTGAATTTTGGAGATGAATAAATTTTGCTTGTACCTTGTTATCAATATGAATGTTACCTCATTTGATGTTATCTTAGTTGATGTTATTTTATGGAAAAATACTGCATATATGTGAATGGATGGTTATTGAATTACTATTCTAACTTTGGAGATGTTTTACGCATACTGCATATGTTGTCAACAATTGATTGTCGTATTCATGTGTGTCAGTGGATGCAAGTCTATGTTTCAATCCTCTAGGTGAAGGGGAAGTATCACTCAAGAGAAGATCTTGTTCGAGTAACCGAAAAAAGTAAACTATCTGAGCATACACACACCATAGTAGAATGATTGAGTTAATTCAGTTTATGGGAAGTTGGTAAGTCATCCTTAGTTGATGTGTTTGCATTGATAGAGTCTTGTTTACTACTTCATGCATTATTGGGTGATGTTTATCTATTTAGCTTATGGGATCTTTCTTTTACTATTACAATTATATTGATAAGAGGGATGTATGTGGAGTATGTGTATATATATGCACATACATTCAATAGGATCTAACGATATGTATGCAAAGGTATAAATGTACTACACATAAATACTTATCAATATGATGATAATTGTGAATGGATATATGTGAATCGAATGTGAACATATATATATATGTATGTATGTATATGTATAGTATATACACATATCCATATGTATATATGTATCGATACACGCATACGTTGGTGAATGGACATGCTCGTACAAATGTATTTATAGTTTGAAGGCCTCTTTATCACTATTCTATGAAACCCTCCTTTATCATGCATTAACCTAGGGTTTTAATGAATCACCTATCTCCCGGCTTCCAGAAGCATAGCCAATGCATCAAACATCATGGATACACCCTGAATAAACTCAAAAATACATCAAAAATACATCACAATATCATTCCTTTATTGTTTCTTTACAAACTCTCATGGACACCCCTGTTCCATATGAAAATGCACTCAGTCTACATAAGGGCAACATTCCCAACCTCCTAAATTGCTTCCTTTATGCATCTAAAATATAAAAATGGTTACCCTACATAGATTTCCTTACCACCGAGAAACAGTATTAATAGTAGGTGGAAGGCTTATACCATTAATTAACTCCCAAACAATGCTTTTTTTGCCTTACATAGGAAGTTTTAGAAAATCTTAGAATGCTCCCTCCAAAATGAATATTAAATCTTAGAAAATATAAAGTTATTAGTGAGAGAGAGAAAGATAGAATTTTATTTATTGTGAGAGAGTTGCTATTTGAGAGAAGTGAACTGGAGAGTTAGAGTTCTATTGCGACATTCTTGAGAATTTTTATCTAGCTTGTTGCTATTTGGGAAAGGCTGCATTGTTGTTAATTGACTAGACAAATGATAACAAGCATGAGGATATTCTACCTTGTTATTTTAAATTATGAATGAATTGTTCATTGTGTATGCTTGATATGTCTTTTCTAAGTACTTGCATTTAGAGAATATAGATTTTCATTGAAAGAGAAATAGAGGATTTTTATGTTGTTTTATGATGTGCTTGTCAATACTACATAATAGGGGAATGGTGTTTATCATAGGTATTATATACTAGACATGATTGAACATGAGTAGCACATGTGATACACTTAGCTAAGTTATCGTTTTAACTAGAATAGCTTGTGTTTACGCCTAGGATTTTTATCCAGTATGGGAGGGAGCTTGTTTACTTACTTGATAAGTAGCTTTAATCCAAGTAGGTTAAAATGGTGATAGGTTATATCTAGGATGATAGATTATCCATTAAAGGAAATACCCATGCGTAGTTTAAGATGGACTTAAGTCAAATCAGCCTTGAGTAGTGTATGTGATAGATGACCTTTCCTCAGGATTATTGTTGAGAATACTTTGGCCAAAGTAGTGTGATGATCTTTGGCTCCACTGTCAATTCACCATAATCCAGTATTACATGCTAGTTCGAGATTGTGGGATATGTAGGATACAACACTATGCTTAGTTGGTTTTCGTTATCGATTATTCTACCAATCTCTTCGTCGAAGGGAAGGGCCATCTATTGAATGATAGACATGTGGAGGACCACATTAAGAGTCTGAGGTTGGTAGAAAAGTGCTTGAGTGATGCTTCTCCTCCACAACAAGCTATAAAAGAACCAAGATTTGAAAGGTAGGATCATGGACTATCTTATAGCTATTTGTTCCAAAGCTCATTGAGCTATGTATGTAAATTGTATGCATTCTTGTATTGATGTAACTTATGAAATTATTACATAATGAAATGGAATTCTTGTTATATTATGTTCTCCATCTTTTCAATAAAGAAAATATTTTTTTTTATTACAATGGCTTGTTACATAGTTTTACTCAAAAGGTGAAAACTTAGAAATTTATACTTCATTGAAGGGTTAGTATGTTACATGTGGTATCAGAGCTACCAGGTTTAGTTCTGAAACCTATGAGCTCATAATTCTTTCCATCCAAAGTTATCTAATGTTGTGAATTCTTGTGCCAAGATGGTACATCTCAGATTAACAACTCAAAATTCAATAATTGGGAACGAGTGCTACCTCAAGGCCAAGAAGGAAAGAGAATCCATCATTAGAACCATCGAGGGTGCCAATTACGACAATGATGTCTACTTGAGTGACACCAAAACTTTTAGTCATGCACTCTCTTAGATCAGTGATGTGAAGAGAAAGATGAAGATGGAGGCTATGTACAACTACCTACCAATCATCTCACTAGAAAAGTCTGAGTCATTACTGCTTTCTAGGGATATGCCCTTAAAAGGAAGTGTTAGTCTAGCATTCATATTTAGGGACCCTAGAGTTCTTCCATTGGATGAAGTAATAGTAATTTCTTTGAGTAACAAGTCTGAGGGATATGTACCACAGACACTGCTAAATGAGAAATGGTCTCATGAACAAATGTTTACAAAAAGGGTAGACTATGTTGTCGATGAACACCATATTGACATTGCTTCTTATAACTATGTATTGGATGATAAATCTGAGGGCTATTATCCTTTTTGGGATATGTATGAACAAATAAGGGATAAACAAAAAGATAGGAAACAACAACAATCTCAGTCAGTAGGTTATACTCCTTTAAGTTATGTGTCAAAGAGTGAATCTAAAGGATACTCTCCACTCGACTATCTGAACAGTCACTCCATGTAATCGAAGGGATATTGAAATCCTCATGAAATAAATAAAATTATGTGCTTATGAAAAAGAGTGTGTGCTTATTCTTATGTGGAATTCTTTATGTGCGTATGAATGCCATTTTTAATGTTTTCCATAAGATAGTTGATAACATAATTTAGTCTTACATGGATAAAAAAATTCAAGTAAAGACCAATCTCGTAAGGATGGTGAGGACATGAACTAATCCTGGCGGAAGCCAAGAGGTTGGACAAGGAACTACTAGAGTTGAGGCTAGACTTGACCAAATTTTGGCAAGGTTGGCTAATCTTGAGCAGGAAAGAGTTAAGGATAGGGTAGAGAATGATGTTCCCATTAATGAGCATGAGGGAGAAAACTCTTCTCGTGGACGTGGAGAAACTCATGATCATGAGAGGGAAAAATCACCTACCCCATCCGAAGAAAGGAATAAGAAGCTCATGACTTCTAAACTTTCCAAGGACATGAAGAATATAATTCTACCCAAGTTTGATGGAAGTACTAGAGGTGATGAGGCTGAGGTGTGACTTGTATAAATGGAAAAATATTTTGAAATATGAAACTATGATGAGGTTACTAAAGTCATGTGGGGTGCGTATCAGTTAACAGGAGAAGCCTCTAATTGATGGATGAAAAAGAAATTGGAACTTAGTATTAACTCATGGAAATTAACATGGGGGGAATCCATGGATATTTTCCATAAAATATGGTTGCCACGACTATACTATGACCAAAAACTCTCGAATTTCCAGGGTTTGAAACAAGGTAACATGATGGTCAACAAATATTGGGAGAAGTTTACCTAACTTCTGCGTTATGTTCCCACGTATCACAAGGATGAGTGCTTTCGCATTAGGAAATTTATAATGGGACTTAACAGTCAAATTGACGGAGAAGTGGATATGCATGGTCCAACAACAATGGATCTTGTATATGAGAAATAAATTAAGTAGGAGCAAAAGCTCAAGGCTAATTCCACTCGTTAAGAAAGAAGAGAGCAAAAGAAGGATGCGAAAGTTCTTGACAAGATAGTTCTGAAGAAGGTGGACCCTGTGCAAAATGTTCCAAGGAAAAAGGGAAAGAGGTTATGCAATGATGGAAAGGATTCTAGAAGAGAGCGTAAAAGGAATGATTCTAGCATGGGTATTACCAACAAGGCTAATGAAAATGTCAACAAGTCTAGAGAAACCATAGGGAAAAAAGGGCCAACTATAGGATGTTTTATTGTAGACGGGACCACTATGCTAGTGAGTGTCCCAATAAAAATTTTGGATCATGAGCATATGGTAATCCATTACCCACTTGGAGTAAGTGACGTTTCAGAAAAAGATACATAATTGTGGATGATCGTCAGGTAGAGTACCAAGTAACTCCAGTTGAAATGCCAGGTATTTTGTTTGGCTTTCCTATTTTTGTTCTTATTGATACTGGTGCAACTGAGAATTTCATTTCACCTAGAGTAGCTAAACAATTATCTAGGAAGGCAGGATACGTGGCAATGTCTTGGGATGTAGAGTATGCAAACCAGACAAGAGAAAAAGTGGATCAATGTCTATTCGAGGCTAGGATAGAACTACCTAGTTTTTCTATAGAATTAAACCTTTATGTCGCACCTCTAGGA
Source organism: Sequoia sempervirens (assembly GCA_007258455.2). Taxonomy (NCBI): domain Eukaryota; kingdom Viridiplantae; phylum Streptophyta; class Pinopsida; order Cupressales; family Cupressaceae; genus Sequoia; species Sequoia sempervirens. The sequence goes on from VDFB02056112.1 coordinate 12,749, forward strand.
TCATATGACGTTATCCTAGGCATGAATTGGTTGTGGAGACATAGGGCTACAATAGATTGTCATATGAAAACTGTAGAATTCCTAGATGATTTTGGAAATCAAGTAAAATTTCAAGGGATACCTAAAGAGGTTAGGATTTGACAAATCATGGCAATGCAACTTATAAGAGCTAAGAAGAAAGGTTCTAAACTCTTTACTATAAAGATTGAAGAACTTGGAAAGTATAGTGATGATTTGGAGTTCCAAAGTTTTCAAGAGTTAGAAGATGGCAAAATAGTTGAAACTGGAAAGTCAAACATGGAGAAGTATCCAATATTGAGAAATTTTTGGATGTGTTTCCAAATGAGTTACCAGGGTTTCCTTTGAAAAGAGTATTTGACTTCTCTATAGATATAGTTCCAGGATCATAACCTATTTCCAAGGTACCCTATAAGATGACAACCACTGAAATTATGGAAATTAAGGCATAATTGGATGAATTGTTGTCTAAAGGACTAATAAGACCAAGTGCTTCACCTTGGGGAGCATCGGTCATCTTTGTTAAAAAGAAGGATGGTACCTTGTGTTTGTGCATCGACTATTGTATGCCTAACAAAGCTACAGTTAAGAGAAAGTATTTGTTGCCATGCATTGTTGACCTTTATTATCAAATGAGGGGAGCCACTGTATTCTCTAAAATAGATTTGAGATCTGGATATCACCAATTGAGGATTAAGGATGATGATATCTTTAAAACCACATTCAAAACCAGATATGGACACTAAGATTTCACCGTTTTACCCTTTGGTTTAACAAATGCACCTACAATGTTTATGAACCCAATGAATAGTGTATTTAGAGATTTCCTTGACAAATTTGTATTAGTTTTTCTAGATGATATCTTGACTTATTCTAAAAACGAGGAAGAACATTGCAAGCATTTAGATATTGTCCTACAAAATTTAAGAGAACACAAGTTGTATGGTAAACTTTCTAATTGTACATTCTTCAAAATGAGGGTACATTATCTGGGTCATGTGATCTCGATGGATGGAATTTTTGTAGATCCAGCTAAGATCAAAGTTGTGCTTGAGTGGCTTGTACCTAGGAATGTGTTGGAGGTAAGAAGTTTCATGGGTCTAGTAGGGTACTATAGGAAGTTTGTTGCAAACTTTTCTAAGATCGCTTTCTCAATTACTTCTTTACAAAAGAAAGGAAAGAAATTTGAATGGACTAAGAAGTGTCAAGAAGCTTTTGACTTACTCAAAGAGAAGTTAACCACCACACTGATCTTAAAAGAGCCAGATCCTGAGGGTAACTTTACAGTTATCACAGATGCATGCAAAGAAGGGTTGGGAGGTGTATTAATGCAAGATGGGAAAGTAATTACTTATGAATCTAGAAAGTTGAAACCTTATGAGATGAATTATGCACCACATGATTTAGAATTATCAGTTGTGGTTCACACATTGCAAATGTGGAGGCACTACTTGTTAGGAGAACCCTTTGAGATAAAAATTGACCATAATGGGTTAAAGTACCTTTTCACTACCTAATCTGAATGCTAGGAAAAGAAGATGGTTAGATTTATTACCGACTATGATTTTAATATCAATTATATTAAAAGGAGAGAAAATCGGGTAATAGACACCTTAAGTCGAAGATGTCATATTGCTTCAATAGTAATGATCCAAACCAACTTTAAGGGACAAGTGTTGCAAAAGTGCAAAGAGGATAGTATTTGATGTAGATAGGGTGGAGAACTCACAATCAGACCCCAAATGAATTAGACTTCAACAAGATTCAAATTTTCAAAACAATCCTTTATACAAGCTAACATTATAGCTTCAAAGTCACCAAAATCAACAAAAGAGCATATCTTTTCAAGAAGGCTGCAAAAAGACCAACACAACATCAACATAGCATCCACTCAACATCAGATACAATCCCCCAATCATTCATACAAGGTTCTTTTTCAACATTGTAGAGTTTCATTGAGTGACCCTGCTCAAAAGGCTACAAAATTAGCCCTAATTTACAAAAAAACCACTCTTTAGACTTGTCCAATCACCATGAACTCTTGGACAGTCATTTATTATATGTCAAAACATTAGATTCCACAATTTATTTATAGTTTCAAGGCCTCTTTATCACTGTTCTATGAAACCCTCCTTTATCATGCATTAACCTAGGGTTTTAATGAATCACCTATATCCCAGCTTCCAGAAGCATATCCAATGCATCAAACATCATGGATACACCCTACATAAACTCACAAATACATCACAATATCATTTACTTTACTGTTTCTTTACAAACTCTCATGGACACCCCTGTTCCACATGAAAATACACTCAGTCTACCCAAGGGCAGCATTCCCAACCTCCTAAATTGTTTCCTTTATGCATCTAAAATATAAAAAAGGTTACCCTACCATATTATATTTCCTTACCACTGAGAAATAGTATTAATAGTAGGTGGAAGGCTTATGCCATTAAATTAACTCCCAAACAATGCTTTTTTCTGCCTTACACAGGCAGTTTTAGAAAATCTTTGAATGCTCCCTCCAAAATGAATATTAAATCTTCAAAATGAATTCAAAGGAAAGGTAAACTTATATCTACATGAAACTGAAGAGTTTAGATCATTATAGTTCCATACTATTCCGTACATAGCCTGCAAAGTTCAGGAAAATAGTGAAAAACAAAGTTTTGCACAGGAAAACGTGGTATTGCTTCTTGCAAATTCAATACAATGCTTCTTCCCACCTCCTTCGAGCCTTGAAGAGGCCTTTAAATATATTCTCAAACCAAGGACCATCTCCTCAATGCCCATAATTTCCTTTTAACAACTTTTGAAAGATTAGGACCATTGGAGGCCTAATTACCTATTTGGATTACTTTTACAAACATATTGAAATACCTATGCATTATTTGCAACCTATGACACTTAAAATCATACTAAAGGCTTGAAAATAGCCTCATCACCTTCATAAGACCCAAACCTTGCACCCCCCTAATACAAACTCCAAGATTTTCCTTCAAAGGCTACAAACACTTGTAGGTGCAAGATTAACCTTCTTCCCTAAATGACTCAACAAACACATTTATTACATTATGGTTGGTCTTTTTAGACCTTATTGGAAAAAATAAACACAAAATACTTAACATAAACCTACTAGGCACTCAATTGACCAAAATGAACATTGTGGTGTAGGTGCTCTGCACCGATATTACTTGCAAGTCAAGCAAGCACTCTCTAATAATCCACAAGATTCTAGGTATGAAGGGTTTCATTTTGAACCTAACAGATTACTTAGATATAAGGGTAGAATGTATGTACCTGACATAGAAGAGTTGAGAAATATGGTATGGAAGGAAGTACATGAAGCACCATACTCTGGACATCCTAAAGTGACGAAAATGATGGCTGATCTAAAGCCATTATACTTCTGGAAAGGAATGAAAGTAGATGCCGCTAGTTTTGTGGCTATGTGTCTTGACTGTCAAAGGGTGAAAGCAAAGCATCATCATCCTACAGGCTTGTTATACCCACACGATACACCAATGAGGAAGTGCCAAGTCATAAGTATGGACTTTGTGTAGGTAATGGTTTATCTTTTGAATCGTGCACCAACAAAATCACTTGATGGCATCACACTAGAGTAATATTGGATGGGAGCTAATCCATCTATCTCTCATCTTCATGTATTTGGTTGTATAATATACATGCACATTCTTAAGCAAAAGATAAAGAATATTGATGAGAAATCCATGAAATATACTTTTCTTGGGCATAACAATAAGTCAAAGGCCTATCAGCTTATGGATCCTTCCATAAAAAAGATATATGTTAGAAATTAGGATCTCACGATATTAATCATTATAAAAAATATATAAAATCAATAAAATGGAAATCATACAAGAATATATTTTACACATTACATAAAATATACATGGGGAAAACTCTTTTGAGTAAAAAACCCCATAAAGCATAATTTTATTAAAACACTTACAATAATGGTCTATTATAACAATAGACTAAACCTAGGGACACTCCTCTACATACTTCCACATGGCCAATAATACCTCATGTATAAATCTACAAATTCCTACTCTCTCTTATGAGAGAGAACCTCCATAAATATAGAAGAAAGGGTGGAAAAATACCTTAATGGGTATTAGTCACACCTATTCAAAGCAACCATTCATAAATAATTAATAATCCAATATTTCTAGTTACCGAGGTTATACATTGAAAGCATTCAAAGAATATTCTCCGTAAAGTTTTTGAAGTTGCATTGAAAATGACAGGCAGATGGAAGTTTTGGACTCATAAATAAATTAGTTATTTTTTAAAATAATTAAAACGTGAGTAACTGAAAGTTAAAAAATTGCACGGATTAAATAAAACCGTTATTCTAACTGTCTATCTGTGGCTGCATTCAATTTACTCCACTCAATGCATTCGATTTATTCTAACCGTCTCCGGCTGCAGAAACTTCAAGCAAATGCAATTAGCAGATGTTCATGGAGGCAACGCGCTTATTTGATTCCTTTGTGTTTCTTTTCGCTTTGGATTTTCATGATCATCTCTTTAACTGTTATTTGTGTTCTTTGATTCGGAAATTAAACGACATGATGTGGTTACAAAGATCCAAACCGAGGTGAATAAGTTTACATATTTGTATTTGTATAAATTTATTTACAAACCCTGACCCCGTCCGACTTTTGAAGTGGCAGAGATTCGTTGAAAGTGTGGAGGCTTGCATTCAAGTGTTAACAGCCATTCCTGGGATTGATACTCATGATGCTCACACGGTAATATGATTAACTGTTAACATATCGAATAATAGCAGGCATTACAGTATTTATTTTATTTTATTTTACCTCAAGTGCAATATTCCATTTGCAGTTAATGCAGGGCATAAGCTCAATGGAGATGATTTCCAAGGCATCCAAGAAAAAGATACTGGAGACCACTGATCTTGCGGATGCCAAAGCAGAAAAATATGTCAAATTCTTCAGCGATCCCAAATGCTACCTCAGTCCCAAATTCAATGAGCCCAAAATTTCATCGAGACTAATCTCCGGTTCAAGAGCAGAAATAAATGATACATGAATTGGCACTTTTCCTTAATAAAATTAGGTGTAGTTCATTTTCACTAAATTAGGTGTAACAGGTTCCTTTTCTATTCTTCCTATATAGTTTATAATTTGGTTATCATCTACATTTTTTACTAAAATCTTTAATTTACTATGCTAAGCAGTAGATGGATGGGGTATTTGGACCTCCTTTCACTTTGGGCATAACAAAGGTTAAACTTTTGCCGCTGAAATCCATTACAATTTGTAAGCGCTATGCATTTAAGAAATGATATTTTAGCAGACCTTGTGATGTAATGAATCAGAGTAATCAGCCTGAGACACTGTAGAAAGTATAGCAAGAAGGGGAAAAGAGTGGTTTTAGACCCTGTTTAGTCCCAGGGCAGAAAATGAATTAAATAATATTTATTCTTTCAGGTCAAAACTGAACAGAATGATGAATTGCAATATTTAAAATCCCTGTTGTGCTCACTTTACATTCTTTTAGAAGTATTCACATGATGCAATTACCCTTCTTAAGCAGACCTTATATGTAACCCTGTCTGTCTTGCTCTATTGCCAATAATTTATGGATCCCTTGGAGTTCATGGCTGGAGTTCTGTTTCTTTTTATGCAAGAGAGATTAGCGATTGCCATTTATATATTAACATATGTTTTTATGCTATTAATTACATAAAAACATATGTTAATATATATAAATATAACTAGCTAATTAAATATATGTTATTTTTGTGAATTGTTCATAAATCTCAAACAAATTATGCATGGCAATTACATGTCGAATATCTAACAATTAGAGCAAAAATTATAATTGGAATAAAAAATGTTGAGTTGTTATTATAATTGGAATAAATAATTTTTCATCTTGAGTGACTTACAATTATTAATACTATACATCTTTTTCACTAAAAAATTCTTATTTAACAAAATAAAATAGATTTAATGAGATCAATTATTATTTATATAAAAAACTATTAGAATAAAGTGTTGAGTTTTCATTATAATTTGAATAAATTATTTTTATCCTATTAATAAAGACTATTAAAATAAAATGTCAAGTTTTTATTATAATTGAAATAAATTAATTTTCATCTTGATTGATTTATAGTTATTAATATTATCATCTTTTTGAGCAATCAATTTTTTTTTGACAAAGGAAAACATATATAATTTTAATGAGATAAATTATTATTTATATCAAAGACTATTAGAATAAATTTTTGGGGTTTCACAATAATTGGAATAAATTAATTTCATGTGAATTAAATTTCTTAAATATTATAGTAATTTTCATTTGGAAAAGTAAAACATATAAGACTAATGAGCTAATTAAATTATTATATATCAAGGATTAAATTATAATAATAGTGTTGAATTTTTATTATACTTGGAATAAAATTATTTTCATCTTGACTGGTTCATAATTATTAATATTTTATTATTTTTTATTTGACAAAGTAGTATATATATAATTAAATTGTTATTTTTATCAAAGATTATTAAAATAAAGTATTAGATTTTTTATTATAATTGTAATAAATAAATTTTCAACTTCATTGCTTTACAAATAGTAATATTACGTCTTTTTCATTAATCAATTTTTATTTGACAAAGTAAAACATATTAAACATTAAAGAGATAATTAAATTATTATTTATTTATATGGAAGACGATTAGAATAATTTTTTTATTTTTTATTATATTTTAAATAAATCAATTTTTATCTTGATTAATTTACAATATTTAATAATATAAATCTTTTTCAACAATCAATTTTTATTTGACAAAGTAAAAAATATTAAATATTAAAGAGGTAATTGAATTATTATTTATAAGGAAGACTTTTAGAATTAAATTTTATTTTTTTATTATAATTCAAATAAATTAATTTTCATCTTGACTAATTTACCAAATTTAATAATATACATCTTTTTCAACAATAAATTATTATTTGACAAAGTAAAACATATATAATATTAATGAGATAACATATTATCTCTATTAAAAGCTATTAGAATAAAATATTCAATTATTATTATAATTGAAATAAATTAATATTATTTTGATTTATAATTATTAATATTATATCAATTTTCATTAGACAAAGTAAATGAAATAATTAAATTATTATATAATTTCAAAGATTAAATTATAAAAATAATGCTGAATTTTTATTATATTTGGAATAAATTTATCTTCATGTGATGCCACATCAGCGCTCAACTACCCATGATGTGAATGCACAAGTATTGGTAGCACTTGTTTTTGGGCCTTTTTAGACACCTTGACAAAAAGCATGTTGATGTGGCATCATATTTGATGATGTGACCCTAAAATGAAAGTTATAAGTAGGGGACTTGCCAAGTAAGCTATTGTAAAAAAATTGGAGTGATTTGAAATTTCCATATAGGATTTTGAGAAGCATGAAGTGAGGGTGCACAACTACTGGGTCCTCTCCCCTAACATGATAATTATGAAAATAAAATTACCTTTTATGAAAAGTCTGGTGAGTATTTAGCATCCACATCCAACCTATGTTAAAATGAATTTCTTTATATTTATTTAGTTTCTTTATTTTGTAGTTTGTAGAAACAAGTAACTTGTAGTTACTTAGTGTTTTGTTTCTTAAATCCCTAACTTCTTAAGAATTTTATTGAATATGCATCTTTCTTATGATTATTGAATTTCATGAGTTAGAAAGTGAATATGATTAAATGCAAGATCAAAAAATAATATACATGTCATATTAAATAACAATATAAATAGGGTTAGGGTTCTAGATTAAATCTTGGGGTTAGGTTTAGAATTAGGGGTAGTGTTAGGGTTAGGGTTAAATTAGGGTTTAATTAGGGGTACAATGCAATTAGAGTTAGCTTTAGGCTTCAATCAGGGTTGGCAATCAACTAAAAATAGGATTATGGTTCAATAATTGGGTTCAATTAAGGTGAGGGTTATGGTTCAATAAGGGTTCACTTATGAGTCATTTAGGGTTAGGTAAAGTTAGGGTTCAGTAAGGATTAGGGTTATGGTTGAATTAGAGGCTTAGGGTTTACTTAGGCTTCAATAGGAGTTTAAAAATTTAAATGTAAAAAAGAGTGTTTAGTTTTTAAGGATTAATGTTGAAGAATAAGTTTAATTAAGGTTATGGTTGGAGTTTAATTAAGGTTACTATTCACTTAGGGTTAGGGTTCAATTAGTATTCAATTTGGGTTAGGGATCAATTAGAGTTACAATTCAATAAGGGTGTAATTAATGTCGGGTTAAGGTTAGTCTTAAATTAGGGCTAGGATTGGAGTTAGGGTTCAATTAAGGTAAGGGTTATTGTTTATTTTAGGGTTAGGGTTCAATTAGAGTTCTCTAGGGTTTTGATACAATTAGGGTTAGGTTTCAACTATACCTAGGGTTACAATTACAATTCAATTAGTGTTAGAGTTAGGGTTATAATACGAGTTCAATCAGGTTAGGGTCAGGGTTTAATTCGTGTTAGAGTTAGGGTTGCAATAAGAATTCAATCAGGTTAGAGTTATGGTTTAATTAGGATGACAATTTCATTAGGGGTAGGGTTAAGGATATGGTTCAATAAGAGGCTTAGGGTTTACTTAGGCTTCAATAGGTGTTAGTGTTAGAATTATGGCTCAATTAGGGCTAAGATTTAATTAATATTAGGTTTAGGGTTATGGTTAAGGTTAAGGTTAAATTTCTAGGATAAAGCTTGGGGTTAGGGTCAACATTAGGATTAGGATTAGGGTTAGGAAAGGGTTACAATTAAATTAGGGTTTATTTAAGGTCCAATAAGGGTTAGGGATCAATCAAGGTTAGGTAAGATATAAATAAGATTATAATTAATTTTAGGTTAGGGTTCTAGATTAAATTTTGGGATAGGGTTAGAATTAGGGGTAGTATTAAAGTTAGGGTTTTACTAGGGTTTAGTTAGGGGTATAATGCAATTAGGGTTAGCTTTAGGGTTCAATTAGGCTAATGGATTTCTTTTTTAATTATTTAGAATAAATTTAGTAGTCATATGGTTCTCATTAGTAAGTTTTGTAATGAATATGAAGAGATTTTTAACTATCTTTTTAAATAAAATATATAATATTCTTATGAAGTGATAAATAGGTTAAATGATATCAAATGAACAATTATAAAAAAAGAATTAAAATAGTTAAATTATTATTTGAGGAGTTGAAAAAATTAAATGTAAAGAGTAAGAGTGTTTAGTTTTTAAGGATTAATGTTGAAGAATAAGTTTAATTAAGGTTATGGTTGAATTTTAATTAAGGTTACTATTCACTTAGGGTTAGGGTTCAATTAGTATTCAATTTGGGTTAGGGATCAATTAGAGTTACAATTCAATAAGGGTATAATTAAGGTCAAGGTTAAGGTTAGTCTTAAATTAGGGCTAGGATTGGAGTTAGGGTTCAATTAAGGTAAGGGTTATTGTTTATTTTAGGGTTAGGGTTCAATTAGAGTTCTCTAGGGTTTTGATACGATTTAGGTTAGGTTTCAACTATACCTAGGGTTACGATTACAATTCAATTAGTGTTAGTTAGGGTTATAATACGAGTTCAATCAGGTTAGGGTTAGGGTTTAATTCTTGTTAGAGTTAGGGTTGCAATAAGAGTTCAATTAGGTTAGAGTTATGGTTTAATTAGGATGACAATTTCATTAGGGGTAGGGTTAAGGATATGGTTCAATTAGGGTTAGGGTTTAATTAGGGTTGTAAGATAAACCTTCACGTTAGTGTTAGGGTTATAGTTAGGTTGCACTAAGGGTTAGGTTAGGGTTAAGGCTCAGTTAGGGTTATGGTTAGGGTTATCATTAAAATTTGGTTAGGGTTTAAGAAGGGTTAAGGTTTGATTAGGATTATGATTAAGGTCAGGTTAGGGTTAGGGTTCATTCACTAACTTCACTAAGGTTCATTCAATAAGGGTTTAATTAGGGTTAGGGTTAAATTACAGTTTGGGTTGGAGTTAGGGTTCAATTAAGATAAGGATTATTATTTGTTTAGTGTTAGGGTTCAATTATAGTTATCTAGGGTTATGATACAATTAGGGTTAGGTCTCAATTAAGGTTAGGAATTAATTAGGATTAAGGTTCAATTAGCATTCAATTAGGGTTAGGGTTCAATTACAACTATGATTAGGAATAGTGTTCAATTAGTGTTGAGTTAAGGTTAGAATAAGAGTTCAATTAGGTTGCAATAGACACTTCAATAACACATCATATTATATATATATATATATATGCTTCATTTTGGGTTAAGGTTCAATTGATTAAAAATAGGTGCCTTGAGAAAGATCTCTCTCGGCGTACTTTACATATATTTTTAAAATATAGGTATGCTAGTAAAATAATCCATTGAAATGCATAAAGTTTTCCATAAAAATGTTTATGTTTAGGATTCGAATATCCACCATTATCGACATAGTTTTTAGCAAGTGAAATTAAAGAAAAATAATTTTGAAAATTTGAAAACTTAAAAATCTTGCATTTTACTTTAGGAAAATTAAAATATAATGTATCAAAAGAAAATAATGAATTTTGATTTAATCACTAGTTAAAATTGCCCCTCCACTAGAGGAACTAATATTGTAGTGGTTCCATGAGACCATAAGGCCCTATTCCATTAAAATAGAATTTATACTGATTCTATAAACCCCCTTCTATTAAAGATTGACATAAATAGTTTTTTTTTATAAACGCAATTTCTTATCCAAAGAAAAATTTACAAATTGACAGAAATTGTAATGAAAGTTTATTATATTATATTTAATGCTAGGAGACAATAGGTATAAATACAAATTTGTATTCCAACGCATCTAATAATTTTTTCTATACAGTATGGATGTATTATTAAATGGTAAATTCACTGATATTGCGTGGAAACTGTGGGTGTATTAACATGCGTAGGAAACGAATCTTTTGAAAGAGAAATAAAAAACAATTATTGCGTTAAGTTGTCTTATAGCTTTTACACCACTCTACTTTGTCAATATGTTCTGTCTTCAATCAGCTACTTTTAATGGACAGAAAGATTTTATTCCATGTTTGTTGTTTTCTATTGGAAATTGCATGAGTGAAGATAATGAAAAATTGATTTGCACTTCAAAAAAATTGTCGTCACACGTCCTTTATTAATTTTTTTCAAAATTTCTATCCATTTAGCTGGATAATTATAGAAAAGATAATCATGAGATCACGGACATTTTGAACTTTTTAGTTTGTTCATTATTAAAAAAATCTATAAGATCCTACATTTATAAACACTCTTTAAAAAATTCAACAAAATCCATTGAGATGTTTTAGAAAGCCCCCTCTATTAGACACCAACCTTATTTATCCAAAAAAAAACTACAAATGAAATGTTTTACTGATGAAGGATCCTGATAAGTTCATCATTCATGACGTTGTTTTTGATGAAACAGAGTTTACATTGCACAGGTATTCCTGCAAATTGTCTCAAACAAATCCTTTTAAATCCATTTTTGCATCTACAGCTTTTGAGCAATTATTTGCATCTGCAGATTTTTACTATCTGCACAGTCTATCTGGTATTTCATATCCCAAAAAGTGTATAGATTTTCATTTCTAAATTGTGAAGTGATAGTTAGCATGGTTTTTGTACTGCTTATATAGAATTTAAAAGATTGTCTCAATTGTGTATACTTTTGTATTGAAGATCACACTCAACGATGTATCGCCAAGTGATCTCATAAAAGTGCCAAAATAAGCCTATCCCAGTGTCCCACTCAATCTCAATCTCTCTCTAGCTTATCAGTAACAAAATTTTGATTCATCCTAAAATACTTAACTACAGTGAAGGTAAAGGACAGCCCCTGTTATAACTGCATGCTTCTAACTACAGGCAGAGGAAGTAAAAGGTAAATGACTCCAATTAAGCCTGTAACACTCAATACAAAGAATGTTCCAGCGGTGTAGATGCCTCCTGCAATATTCTGTGGAATGGTGAGATGCTTCCCCTCACTTATGGCCACCCCAACAATGGATTTCATAGGCTGAGCATGCATTGGGATTCTCCATATTAGCTCTGTGACTATATTGTAGATTCCTGTGAAAAAATGTATCAAGGTTGCCCAGTGACCCACTCACCTCAGACCATTGTTTGGGTAGTGTTTTGCTACTGCAACCGAGGCCCAACCCCGATATTGAACCGACTTAAGGGAGTGCTTCCTTTAAACATTATTTTTTGGTGTTTTATGTATTTGATATCTTATTTTCTGATCTTCTAGTAGGGTAGAAAATTGCAAATCTCAGCCTTGAACAGGGAAAAGGTGGTTTTCAAGATTTCAATCGATGTTTTTGACAAAATTCTGTGAGTTCTTGGTTAAAAAAATCTTTTCGAGAATGCAGTTTAGAAGTTGCACGTCTGCATTAACTTTTGACTCAAAGATTACTGTGTTCCATATCAGACAATTTTTCATCCGTGGATGCATTTTAGTTACTGTTTGTTTCTGAAAGCACCCAAGTTTATTGAATCTACCTTGGATTGTTGAGTTAGGGATCAAATATGAGGTCTCGACCATATCAGGGCTTCAAATTGCTGCTGCAGCTTGTTTATGTCTTCCCTGTTTTGAATCTGTTTACATGTCATGTGCAAATGGGTTTTAACTAAAGACAATAGCTACAGATTATTACAAATAGAATTGATTTTCCTAGCACTATTGATTCTTGACCTCTAATCATTCATAATTTCTTAATCTATAAAATCATACATCTATAACCTTCACACCCTCCATATCCACACCTGCTGGACTTGTATACATTTCACAATTCATAGGCTCATAAGTCCTCAAGTATCACCTGTCCAAAGTCATTGAAAATGTTTGTACTAAATTGATGGTTATAAATTATGCTTGTGTTCAATAATGTTAGGGAATTATAGTTATGAGATGCATAGATGAGATTTTTAAGCTAAAATAATAGCGAGTAATTCAAACTCTTTTAAGTGTTTCCACCAAATGGTTGCCTCCCAACAAAGGTTAAGGATGCTTATAAACCAGGGGATTCATAAAAAAACCTTCATGTTAATGCAATTATTAAAGTATGATTACGATAATAGTAGTAATGTGTACAAAATGAAGCTTCTAAATCATTATGTAAGAGATAAACCATTCATGAATGTTGCATGAGAGAAATGTTAGAAACAGTAAATAAATGTTATAAATTTTTGTTGCTTTTGATTTTAATAAATTCTCATGAAAATTTATGTATGCTATATTACATCATGAAGAGTGCTCAATTTTGGGTGTGATTTTACATAAGTTGTTTAGGCTTTGGCTTGTTTTTATTGCATAGGAAATTGTAAAATATGTCTGACTTAGCTAATATATTCAATCCTAAGATGATTAATTACTATATTGCTTTACAATTGCTCTTTTACAATAGATCATAATAGATATGATTAATATTCTCAAATGCTTGATATATCGATCATTGTTTATTAATCATCTAATAAATTGCAATCATATATACTTCTAACTATATTGCAATGACAGGACTAATCGCTACGTAACCTTTTTTCATCAAAGAGGTGGAGACAACACTCTTCTCCTGAAATATCCAACTATCCGTACCTTTACTTGCAGAGTGACATTGACTTACATATCTTGAAGATATAGTACAACTGATCCCAAGAAACAAAGTTCTTTCAGACAGAATTCAAATTAACTTCTTGGTCATCTCTTACAAAGATGTCATCTACAGGACAAGTTCATGAAACCCTTCTCAATGCTATTGAAAAACTCATGTCCAATGGGCTCAACCATCTTGAGGTTAAGGAAAAATATATCTTTCCTCCCCATGAACGTCCCCACATGTCTGAAGTATGTCATTCCTGTGCTATTCCACTGATAGACCTCAAGGATTTAGATGGCCCTGATAGGAAAAAGTTGGTGAAGGAGATCAGGGATGCATGTGAGGGGTATGGCTTTTTCCAGGTAACCTTCTATTTATATATAATTTTCATTTAAAAATCTATATGGGTTTTGTTTCACTTTCATATCAATGATCCGACGGAAAATTCAGATTGTGAATCACGGAGTCAAAGAATCGGTGATGAAAGACATGATGGATACTGCCAAAGAGTTTTTTGAAATGCCTGTGGAAGACAGAGCCTATCTATATTCGGAGGATTTAAGTCGGGAAGTCAGGCTTTATACGAGCTACAACATCGCCAAAGAAAAAGTCCTAAACTGGAAGGATGGTTTCAAACATCCGTGCCATCCTCTGGAGGAGGTCATTGACTCTTGGCCTGAAAAACCTGCAGCATACAGGTAATCATAATAAAGATAATGTAAAAACAGGAGCTTTCACAGTGGGAGAACCTTGTTTGAAGCCCAGATGATTTGTAACATATTCGAGTATATAAATGCTGTTCAATTTTGGTCGTGCCATCTGTTAGATGAATTTAACTGCATACATAACCCTCTCTTGGCATCTAAATCTAAAGGCTGCCCCACATAAATAAAAAATTATCAATAAAATAAAAAATAAAGAAAGAAAATGCAACCCTTAACAATAATTTCGTTGAGAATGCTGTTTTTCTAAATTTTACTGTGTAATTTATTTGCATCAATGTTTGGGATCACACTTGGTAATCCATCATCAAAAAGAAAAACATAACCATATTTTTGTATTTTTACAGAGAGCATGCAGGGAAGTATGCTACACAGATAAGAGTACTGATTTTGAGACTGCTAGCTGCAATTTCTGAAGCTTTAGGGCTGGATGCAGATTATTTGAATACAACATTTGGGACACTTGCTCAGGTACTGCTTATAAATTATTATCCTCCATGCCCAAATCCAGAACTTACCTTTGGCACGGCACCTCATTCAGATCCAGGTCTAATCACTATTCTGATGCAAGGAGATGTGAGCGGCCTGCAAGTGCTCAAGGATGGTAATTGGGTTGCAGTAGAACCCATATCCAATGCCTTTGTGGTGAATTTAGGAGATCATCTTCAGGTCTTTGAGTAAACAAAATACTGATTCAAGCCATTTTTTAGAGTTTATAACTTCAATTTAAAGAAATTGAAGGATGGATTTTGAATTTATTTTTTGTGTGTTTTGATTAGGTTATAAGCAATGGGAGATTCAAAAGTGCAGAGCACAGGGCTGTAACTAACATGTCCTCTGTACGCATGTCAATTGCTACATTCTCTAGGCCTTCGATGGATGCCTTCATTGCTCCTGCAGAATCCATGGTGGATGAGGAGCATCCTGCTGTGTACAAAGGATATACCATCGAGGAATACACGAAGGAATTATGGAGTCATGAATTGAAGAGCAAGTTTTCTTCTTGGGTCACTTCCAGATCTGAGCCAAACTCAGATGGATCTCAAACAGTGTAAAGGGCATATTTTGGAGGATAGGCTATTTTTAGGATGAACTCTCTTTATAGGTCTCCCAAAACTTTTGATCATGAAAAAATTAGCTTTTTTATCGACCAATTATTATTGGAAATTGACATATTTTATATTGCTACATTGTCGTTTCATATTTTAAAATTACGCATTTATATGGCAATTCTAAAGGGGCTGACGAATATGTAGACTGTTAGGATGAAACCAATGTAAGATGAGAATATTTTATACAAGGAAACTACCAAATATACTTGCTGACAAAGATGTCAGAAAAAAAAGATGAAACCCATGACTGATAGTTTTGCAGTGTTCTAACCTATGACCATCATGTCACCTGTTTGGGCCAACGAGTCACAACCCACTGTTGGAAATGATTTCATGGGTGCTGTCAAGGTATTTAGGATCAATCCTTTAGGGCCATTAAGCACCGGCTGTTCAGAGACTTATGGAAAGAAACTCGTGAGGACAGGTTTCTCAAAATGGGTGGTGCTCAAATGATGAGTTTTATGGCTTTTCTGTTTTGTTTGATATTTTCATTAGCCGTCAGCAAACTGCAGGAATTGGTTTTGTGACAACACATGGCACACATCTTTTTGTCAATGGAAATCCTCTGAATGTTTAACGCCTCAGATCAATCACAGAGAAGCAGAGTTGCCTCTGTTTTTGAAGAAGCTTCAGGTCATGGTCTGAATCTGGCTAGGACCTGACTTTTCAATGATGGCCACTATAAGGCATTGCAAGTTTCTCCTATGTTTATGATAAGCAAGTTATTTAGGTTTATTCTTGTAGTGTCCTGCATTGTACATTTTATTTGAATGCCTGTTGTTTATTCGTTATTTTTTAATGGTTTTGGTCTTAAATAACAAACTAGTTAACAAATTTTCCAAAACAAAATGCAAAACTAAAGCTGTTTAGGGCTACACAAATAAGATTCAAATTTAAATAAAAAGGTCAGTTTGAAGAATCCAATAGCATAGGCTGATCCTCTCTGCAATCTATGGTTTAAATTATAGCAAAGCAATAAATTTCTAAGAATAGAGAAAGTTTATATGGCATATTGTATTGTGAAAGGGCATCACTTCATTAAGAGGTTTTTGATTGAGATTATATAGTAAGCAAGAAGTGGTATGTACTGTTGTGAGTGTGTTAACAAAAAATATTAAAGAGTTAGCATAAAATATTTTTTAAATAAATAAAATAGTTCTTATATAAATTAAATAACTTTTTAGTACCCCATTAATGGAGTTGTGTGCATCAAGGCCAAGATCATGGGGGACAAAATAGTATGGCAACTATGGGAGGAAGGGTGGATAAAATTAAACTTTGATGGGGCATCTAAGGGGAACCCCGGCCTATCCAGTGTCGGATGCATCTTCAGAGGTCATAGCGGAGTGATAGTGAAAGAAAAAAGTTACCCCCTGCAACTTGGGATGAATAATGAAGTATAAATCATGGCAGTAAAACTCAAGCTCAAGAAGGTAAGCTTGAGATTAGGAGAATTGAGATCAAATGAGACTCAATGTTAACAAGAGCTGCAGAGCAGCGTAGTTCCTGCCTAGTGCTGGCAGGGCAGTTTTGCAACAGCTACTGACAGAAATTAAAATTGTAATCTTCAGTCTACGAGCTTGAGTGTGGAGCTTCTCAACAGCTCCTGACAGAAATTAAAATGTATCAGGCAGTCTATTCAAGGTATGAACTGTATCTTTACTAAACAACGAGCTTGGGTATGAATGTAGTCATTAACACTAGAGAAGAAAAGGTAACATGACTGCATGTGTGCTTGAGTTGTTCATGAGGAATTATACAACAGTTTAGGTGGTTGGAAAGTTGTGGCAAAATACACTGCATATAACAGGTGAACTTCGAGCATGGTTTTGAATGCAGTGGATTTATATTGTAAGAGAATCAGAGGACTCCATGCAACAATTTGTAGAATGAGAAAAAAAATTTATAGGAAGGAAGAACTAAACTAACAAACAACTCACGGCTGTTGACTTTTAGACGATGGGTAATTTTTTGAGGTTGGTTTTTTAGTTGGTAATGTTCAGGACTGTTTATTATATGATGGGATTTCCATCATAAAAATCTCAAAACAGAGTAATTTTTTGGGTGTTTTTTATTTTTTATTTTTTGAGTTGGTAATGTTCAGGGCTTTTTATTTTTATATGATGGGATTTTGATCATAGAAATTCTAGAACAAGGTAATTTTGGGATTGTTCTTTTAAATTTTTTGAGTTTGTAACATTTAGAACTGTTTAAAACCAGTTTCCTCTTTCGGTGGTCCACAATACTGTAAGAACACTACGTATAAATGCTCCTATAACATCTTGAAGCAATTGAAGCCTATCTTCAGTCACTTCTTGTTCTTTCATTTGGTACAGTAAAAGGCAAAGCTTGTCAGCCAAGTCTTTCAACTAAACTACTTGTTAAGCTGGACCTAGAAGAGATACATGCATTGGAATGCTTATATTTTTTTGTAGTCTATTAACATGATGTATAAGCTAAACTGTGTTGTCTTATATTATTGACTGCCAAGCTGAATAGTAACTGTCAGGACATCAAAACTCATACTAGAAATGGTACTCTAATTGCAACCAAGAAAATAAAAAATATTCACCAACCTTTCTGAGAGCTAGAAGCTGAGAATGTATTCCATTTTGATCATGATCAAAATTTGCACCGAGATGTTTCATCGTGGCAACAAAACATCAAAATGACTCTGATTCATCCTCCATGATATTTAGAACGGGTGAAAGTAGATCACTCATCGTTTGCATGATTGAGAATGTTAGAAGTTAAAACCATATCAATATGTACCTTACACGCATGATGTGAATACATTTAAGTATTCCAAGGATTTGTTGAATGTTTCATGATATCTAAAAATGAAAGAAATGTGTGATAGTACATGTTCAAACACGAAGCTACCATTCATATTTTAAATTATTTGCATCCTTGACTACTGTCCAATTATAAAGAAATATCTCATGTCAATCATGCGGTGCCATTCTTGTTTGGGAAGCTTCCCAATTTGAGAAAACTTTAGTGTGAAAAAAATATGTCAAATCAAGCAACAAAGTAGTAATGAAAGAAAAGCAGGGCAAGCAGTTGACTGAACCATAGATTCAGTTTCATTTTTTTGTTATGGAGTCTAGGTGGCATAAAACTTAACTAATATATAGAATGTTCTTTTTATAACAATACAAATTTGACTAAAAAGGATTTATTTTTAAATTTCAACAGGAACATAGAGAATAATCCTCTTAACAGATTGCTCCAAAGTTATTGAAATTCCAAACTTCAAGATGGAAGATCTTAGATACTGACTCTAAAAGTTGAGCTGAATTGCCTTATTTCAAATCTAGAATTTAGTCAATATGGACATATGCTTTCTTGTAGTCATTCATTATCCTCCTACTAATAGGGATATTTTAGCTTGAATACATGCAAGCTAGAAAACAAGACAAAGAAAATGAACGGAATATAAAAAGATTAATTTGGATGAACTGAGATGCAACAACAGTACCATTTCTTACATCCAAAAGAAGTGATTTCCTCCCATTCAAACTGACATTCTCCTTTGTGGAAATTTCATCACTCTGTCTCTGAACAGTTTGCGATGCTTAACCTTGTCTTCCATTCTCTGGGAGTCAGTGGCAGAGCTCTCATTGAGGAATCCAGAATAGGAAGATGGGATACACCACCTTCCACCTATGCATTGTAGAGAAATATGAACCATTAAGAAGCATGTGGATTAAAAGCTCACAGAAAAAAAAATCAAACCAAAAGGCTATATGATGCACACTCCTCTGTTATTAGTTCAAGATACACGCCAATTCATGAATATAAAACTGAGTTTCCAGAAAATTATTACTGTATAACAATCAAGTTAGGCGATTAAAAGACAAAAAAGTAGTATTGACTATATGCTTAAAATCAATGGAATAATTTAACTAACATATCACAACAGAAACTTGAGTCCACAGAAAAAAATTAAAGGACATTAAAACACAGAAAATTTATTTATGTGATGTGATTAATCTTGCCATCTACGAAACCAAAAGAAGGCAGAAGAAACACTATAAAATAATGAAGTATCACATGCAGGATTTATACCGCAGTTTCAATCTTTGAAAAGCATGAGTAGAAGAAGGTGACATCTGGACAAGTATGTGCTTAAAGCGAGCATCTTCCTTCACCCATTCAGCATATGCAAGAGCATCTAAAATAGGACCACTGTATTGCACATGAAACGATCATGTTTAAGAAACTTGAATGAGCAATAAATGAAACTCATTCAAAATGTGAAAATTTTAGTCATGAGAGGTTACAAATCATCCCTACCCAGCACAAATCTCACCAGACTAAAATACATTTACCAATTTACAATTTAGACCTTACAAATAGAGTAGCCTATTATCATCTAGGAATATCAGTAGCATCTACACTTAATTCGATAAACACTAGTTTCAGTTAGTTGCCTGTGACAGAGCATAGGGTAAAGGAGAGTACATTCCAGCTACTTTCTCCCTATACAACACAGTACGTTCTACAGCCACAATGGGTTGCACTGCAGAGGAATTAGTTTTTCCAAGAAACAATATTGAACCATATAAAGCTCCCATGATAGTAAACAAGTCATCTTGAACATGTCTGTATCAAATGTAGTCATAAACATTAAAAGTCTTTTTTTAAGCTATATAATTTAATACCAAGCCCAATAACAGGATACTGATTGTATAGATTATTCATAAAGGGGCTTGTATTCATATGGAAATGAATATTTACATACATTTTTGTCCCAAGCTGCCAGAAGATGGTACTAAAAAATACTGCTGATATAAATGAAAAGAACAAGGGAACTAAATTGTAATCAGGGCTCCTCCAATATGTCTAGTGCTGCTTCCATAGACAGTCAATGAACTGGGCCCAAGGAGGTTGTGAAAATTGAGTTGGGAAATGAAGATCTCTGGCCCCTTGGACTAGCATGGATATTTGTTTCACTAGCTCTAGATTATGCCTGTTAAAATGCCCAGTATGACATCAAAAATCAATTCATTGATACATCAAAATTAGAACATTCAGGGTTCTTGAAATATGTTGTGGATTTCGTGAAAGGTCAAGTTTTAAGAAGGATGTTGTAACTGTCAATGAGACTTCTCTTGGGAGATAAAAATGTTTTAGCAAAAAAGATGCTAATTAGTCATAAGCCCTTTAACAGAACAAATCCAACCTCTCAACAAAATAAATCTTGAGACTTAAAAGCTAAAGATCTATGACTGAGTTTGTACTTACTCATGAAGAGATGACTTCATATAAATTTCAGCAAAATCTATACCAAGTCGCTGCTCTGCAGAAGCAGAGCTGATCTCTACCATCCATGTTGAAGGGTTACTGTTATGTTTGATCCTTGATACACCATGAATAGCCTGAACAAAACATTCAAATTATTGGGGTTACAGAACAGGAATAAAATGGGAAGATTGATTGCCGAGATAGCAGCATACTGGACTAATTCATAACTCGAAATATTCTCTGACATTGATTGAATGGCGACCTAATGGACCAGCATATATAATCTGACCCGCTTGTTTCATCAACATCAACTGAATAAAAGGATGTCCTAGCTCCACCACATAATATGACAGCACATAACGATTTGGGGGTTGCATGGAGTTTTTTAAATTTGGGTACATGCCAGTGTTGTTGGACTGCAGAATTTGGCCCTCCATCGAGCTGAAAAGCCTCACGCTTTTCGTCAAAACTTGCTCGGCCACGTCTCCTCTCCATGCAAACACCCTACTCGCCAACTGTTGAAACCTGCAGGCGCCTCCCTCAAAACTCGTGCGGTCTCTTGCATTAGAAGCTGTAAATGCACCTGCGTCCCATCTGCAATGCCAATCAGAGACTGCCATAATATTTTGCATAAAAATTTTGGTTAAAAAACATGCACCTTGTTCATAGCAATAGTTCTGAATAAATTTTTGCAAGAAAGTCTCCCAACGATTGATTGGCTGAATGAAAGCAGTTTAATCACCGTTTAAGGAATGAAGCCTTTGCTATAGTTCCCGGCAGGAACTAATAATTAATGTGATCCATAACCACCAAGTTCATAATTGGAAATTAAGTAATCATTTGGGAGAATGCTTAAGGATCCTTGATGGCTATGCAGATTTCAAACTAATGCACACGTATTGTGAGGAGAATTCGGAGGTGGACCGCCTTGCCAACAAAGCAATAGAGATCCAACAATCATGAGTTGGATGCAAAGTTCAATGAGGCTAGCATTCCCATGCAAGCTACCACAGGGCGGATACAGAAACATCGAATGCATTGTAAGGACAAGTGGTGTGAAGGCACTCCGACTAAAAGATGGCAGATCCACCACAAATCTCATATGCCATAATTAACACGGCGGGACGTGAGAGAATTGCAAAGGAAAATTTTCCCACATCCCACGCATGGGAATTTCTCACCAAGTCCTTTAAATTACAAGCTCGAGCAGAAGGATGGACATTCTGTTGGAAATTTGGTCTGCAAGTGAATGCGCAAAAATGGATACTTCGGTGAGACTCACAAGCCTGAGTAGGCAGATGGCATTCCTAGGCGAAGTGATGGGCCAGCAACTGAAATTTATTCTAAAGGAGCATAGCGGGAGGACGAGGAAGGCGATTAAATGGATTCAGGGGGCAAATTTTTTTGTCAATGATAGCCGCCAGAGTTAATACGGATATACCCTCACTTTGTGGCTTCTCTCTTGGACCTAGGAGAGCCTAAGGATATAATTCGGGAACTAAATTTGGTTTTATTTAAAAGAAAGTACCTATCAGGACTAGAGGAGGTGTTGAGGGTGGCAAGATATGACGTTGGTCTACCACGACCAAGAGACATTTTATTTAAAAGAAAGTACCTGTAAGGACTAGAGGAGGTGTTGAGGGTGGCAAGATATGACGTTGGTCTACCACGACCAAGAGACATTGAAATGGTGGTAGAGGATGCTGCCATGGTGGAGTGGATACCATTCTAGGGAACTTCCACACTCAAACCCTGCTTTGGCAGAGAAAGGATGTCAGTATCTCAAGAGGGTAAATAATCTTGAGCTTGTGTATGACTTGGAGTGGTTGGAAGAGTTCGATGAAATGGCAATGGATGGAGGGGTACGTAGGCCTTGAGGAGGCTGAATGTAGAATAATCATATAGGTAGATATGCTAACACTACAATTCCATTGGGCCTCGAGGAGGAGGATGCTATTCCATGTCCTCCACCCACTTTACATCCACTTGGTAGTTGTCTATAGTGTTGGTGGGGGAATTTCTGTCGGTGACAAAAGCGCAACACATGAACATCTATGCGGTGCATTGTCGTCCTAACAGGATTCCCACTTCTGGAATCTGCAGAGGCATTACAATTCTCCATTGGCAATGAAGTGTAATGTCCTTGCACCCTTGACCGACCTTGAACAGCTCCTTTGGCTTCCTTTTCATCTTCAAAACACTATCTCATTGATTCAATCCATCTTCTTCACAATTCTACACACTTCTTGATCTTTGTAAGCATTATACACACTTCATTCACAACATGCTCACCATCTTTGAAGATCCAAGTTGACATTTTGCTTGTTTTACTCCTCTCGGTGTTGCAGCAACATTGGCATTCTACAAGCTTGCGAGCTCACATCTTCCTTCACATGCCTTGAGAGCATCTTGTTGGGAGGTGATATCCGTTCGTTTAACATCATTGTATTGGTTTTGTAGCATATTGTTGTTAGCATAGCGCATAGTACTTTCGTTTCAATACTTCATTTATCATATTTTCTCTATCATTGCTATTTTGGCTATCTATGGAGGTGGGAACACCAAAATGGGGGTTTGACTACGACAAGCCCTAAAACAACCCCAACATTTTTCCCCCTTTTTTTGTGTGTAGGTACCTTTTTCGTGTGGATCTTGCAAGAGGCTAGACCAACCGTAAGTTGGATTTCTACCATCCTCACTCGTTATTTCGTTCTTAGCCAAACTATCTATCAAGTTAAAGTATTCTTCTTGATGTTTTAGTAGTTTAGTTGCTTTTTGTTCCTGTTATTGTGTCGTACTACATTAATCAGGTTGTTAGTAAGTTCTTTTCAAGTTTCAGCTGCACTTTACATTCTCTGTTTGTATGAACGCCAATGCCCAACTGCGATGCCAGTGCATCGTATTGTCACCCGTCTTCTGTGCTGGGGTCCTTTGGCAGAGAGCTATTGAAGTTGTAGTCCAAACCCGAGAACTTGCTCACCTAACTTTCTTAAACTCTCGGGTCAACAGAAGGAAAGTGACAGATCAGTTGTCCTTCCTTTTCACCCTCTTAAACATCAAACTTACCTTAAACAATTCCTTAGACCTTTTTAACCCATTCATCCTTAGCTTGAGGTAGATTAGGGCAGTTGATTGTTCTAGACCCTCCCGTGACTTGGGGTCCTGAGCAGTTAGTCCCCCTCTACAATTATTATTACAAATACAATTCTAAGAGTGATAATAAAAATGAAAAAATTAACGATGAAATCCAATATAAAATTAATAGTCAAATTGAGGCTTATTTGCAGATTTATTATTATTTTATTGAAGGATTTTTAATTAATTCCACAATTAACTCAACAAGCTCTAAATTTTTTAGATACTTTACACATTAAGTTATATTCTAATTGTCATGATTTCTCACCCATTAATATGAATTCCACTACCTAATTTAAATATATTTTAAATTATTATAAGATACATTTCTTATTGTGCATTGTTTATTTATTTATTTCAAAATTAAGTGTTCAAAGTGACCTCTAAGTATTCTAATAAATATTAATAATGTAAATAATATATTCATAATAAAATTTATATTAAATTATTGATTATTAATATATATATATATATATATGACAAAGTGCAAGTGCAGTTGTCAAATCACAACATTTTTGTGGCAACTACAAAGGTTCAAGCCCATATTGGTCCACTAGGCCATAAGCCTTTGTGGGCTAACATGTTTGTAGGATGTGTGCCTTCATTGGGCGACTGAGCTCGTGGGTTTGAGCAAAGTGATTATACCTTAGGGACCATGGGCCCTCGATAATCATCTTAGCAATAAAGTAAATGGAAATAGATCCCCTATAAATGGCCTCTCTAAGCTCAGACTAGACAAGAAACTTGAGTAACCCATATTATATATATATATGCTCACCCTCAATAATCATCTTAGCGATAAATTAAATGGAAATATATCCCATATAAATGGCCTCTCTAGGCTCAGACTAGACAAAAAACCCAAGTAACCCATATATATATATGCTCACCCTCAATAATCATCTTAGCGATAAATTAAATGGAAATATATCCCATATAAATGGCCTCTCTAGGCTCAGACTAGACAAAAAACCCAAGTAACCCATATATATATATATATATATATATTAAATTAAGTGTTTAAAATGATATTTAGTAAAATATTCTAATAAATTTTAATCTTGTTTAAGTAATATATTAATAATAAAATCTATATTAAATTAGATTACATTTTCGTGGTGGCCATGATGTATATACGTGCAACACAACTTGGCATACACAATTCTATAGCTAGCAAGGATTTGAGTAATGATCATTTGTGTTAGAAATATAATGATTCTTCATATTGGCCACCATAGCTAGTAGATGATGCCAATTTATTGGTTGTTCACTCTTGCATGCAACTCGTAAGCATACTCTATTATCTTTTTTTTCTTAATTTCAATTTTACAATCATTACCATCTAGAATATAGATAAAATAATCTTAAGTTGGTTGAAATAATTGAATTGGAGGTAAAATCAAGAGTTTGGTAAGGTTTCATGAAAAACCCTCTTACAAGCATAATTTAGGCTCCTTTCTAGATTTAATGGCAAATGGTTCAAAGTCAATTTGTCAATGATTATAAAGAACTTAGCATTTTGTGACTTCGGCTAGTGATTTGGAAAAGTTTTAAACTTTTGAAATCCATGATGTTGAAGGCAAAATGGTTTGATGGAAAGTTGTATAATGCCAATTCCGCATCTCTATAATTTTTTGTGAGTTTTTGAATGCTTGGAAAAAAATTATTGCGAAAATTGGTTTTCAGCTCCACTAATCGATGGATGGATTATATTGTTTGGTGTTGCCCTCATATTTGATTCATTTATAATTTTGTGACTACGTAATTTGATGTGGAGGGTGTATTTTCAATCTCCCATTTGAAATGACTCCAAGGTGCCATGGTGGGACAAAAGGTATTGTCGATTTCTTTGCAAAATCTGAATTTTTATCAAATAGAATATCAAAGGAATGCCTTTGAGGTCAATTCAAATACCAACTTAGAGGTTACGCTTCATATCCCAGCATGAACAAAGGTTTTTATTTAAAATATGGTAGAAGAAAAATGCAGGGAGCGCGGTCAAATGAGACAGGGAGGTCGCAAAGGTAAGAAAGAATAAACATTAACCTCCTTTGCTCGCACCATATGAAAAAGAATAGTTTGAAGTTTGAAGCGATGCTATAGTGCAGAGAAGGTTGTGACTAAGAAAATGTTCTTACATTTGAGGCATATTTAAATCTGAGTATATAACACCTATCAAGAGCGTACATGAATGGGGTTTGACTCGCATAATTTAGAAGGAAAAATCAAAGATGAGTTTGTAAAACTAGTGATCAAACGGAGAAGAGATCGCGTGAGAAAAAGAGTGTCGAAGAGGTTGTGCTAGACGAAACATTAATAATAAGGAGAGGATCTAGCCAGTTTTAAACATCACACACTAAGCATTGACCTATTGTGCTCTTGTGTGGCACCCTAGTCTTTCAAATCGCTTTGTTCATTCTCTTCTTTGTCGCTTTGTAATTGCCTTGTTTCTTTGTATTGCCTACAATCCCAGCTGTAGGTTGCAAAAATACTCACATATTTTAAAAGGTTGCTAAGAGCCCTAGCTAAGTATCTAGTAGCTCTAAAACCTCGATATTTTAAGTTATACTTTTCTTTACTTTTTAAGTATATGTATTATATTGTATATACATTTATATTTTATTATATAAATATATTCTATATATTTTAGATTATATTATAATATATTTTATATATTTATATTATATTATATTATATATTTTTTTTATAGATGAGTGTTACCAAAAAATGGGGGTAACTCCCCGAAAGACGATTTCATCGACAGCCCAAACAACTAACCGTCCGGGCCAAAGAAGACACTTAATGGCCACAAAACAACCAACAACGGAAAGACTCCCAAGAAGCCTACAAAAACAACCCCAGCCACACCAATTTACCAGTCCATACCAGGGGCAGACAAAGAAAACATCTACACCAACCTATCCCCTAATCGCCCAGACATTGATTCAAAATAGCCAAATGGCCACCCAAGACTGGCAAACGCCGAAGGCTATCAGGGCTGATCCAGGCCCGCATCCAAGAGCATGTCCGGTGAAAGCATTCTCGCGGATACCTTGATATTCTATCCCTCTCTAAATGTGCAAAATAACTAAGAAATTTGAATGACAAAATACCAAGGACACCTCAAGATTAGCCAAAAGAGTGATACAACGAAAAGGAATGTAAATAAAATGAAACACAAACAATTTTACCTCCCTTGTTGTTGATATCCCTTTGATTGGCCCTTGCTTGGAATGAATTGTGTGCTCCTTAGATGATTGCTTGAGTGACTAGATGCAAGATTAGATGTGCAAATGATTAAAAAGATGGCTAGATGATAGTAAAGGATTGTGGATTCAAATTGGTAGCATGTAGTTGCTCAAATCAAAAGTGTTGGGAAATAATAAATTGATAAAGATAAGAAGAAACCCAAATGAAAGTGTTAAAAATGCCCTTGAGGAGGGGGTATTTATAGAAGAATTTGAATTCTCTAAAGAATTCAACGGTCAAGATTGCTCCAACAAGGCCAAGATGAAGGGCTAAGGTGGGTTGAGACCCACAAGCCCTCACATCTTGACATGTGGAGGGTGAAGTGGACAAGGGATATGGAGATGTAAAATGAGGTGCCTCACAAGAAGGGTACATGAGGTGTGGCAAGGACATGCACCTGGGAGTGAGGACATTTCAAAAAGGGGATTTCTTGTCCCAAGTGGGGAGGAAGGACATTTGAGGAATTTTGGAATCTCTCAAAAAATCTACATGTGGAAAAGGAAAGGTGGTTGGGGATATAAATGTGGAATTCACATTCCTAGGAGAATCTAGAGGATAAAAGGAGGGCTCCAAAAGGTGGGACTTGGTCACATGTGGAGATTGTGACAAGTCCAAGGTTCTAGAAGTCTTGGAAGAATGGAATGTGAATTAAAAATTCACATATAAAGGAGGGGAATCTAGGTTAATGTGCCAAAATTCCTTGAGAAATGATTGTTTCTAATTAATCGGCATCTAAGACAAATGATCTATTGTAGCCAACTTGTAAAGTTGATGTGACACATCCCAATCAAGGATTAGGCATAAAAGCACATCCCTCAATGAAGCAAAATTAGAGATGGATTATGATTTAGATGAAACAGCGTGATGAAAAGAGGACTCAAGGAGGCAAGGCATTTAATTATTACTTAAAACATACACTAAAATGGCCAGTAAATATTACTTAATTAACTCCCATAAGAGGGATGTTTAGTAGATCTAAAGATAAATTTGGATAAATTAAGTGTCCAAATTTGGATGTTCATTCAAATCATTGTTTTTGACACGTAACACTTCCCGTGCTAGCCATAAAGCACTTAGAAGCTCTCCGCAATGTATCTTCCATATCTCCTCGCCCAAAGACCAAATCGTGATTCTCTGCAAATAGGCTTTCAAAAAGCTCACCCAACCGCCAGCAAGAAGCTCCATTATGGCATTGGCAACGACGGTGATGTGAGTACCCGCGACTAGCTTGTTCAACCGCACTGCCACCCACTCCTTAGATTCATGGACATCCGCCAAGGCACCGCAAATGTTCTCGTAGAGTCGGCCATCGCACGAGTGTTGGTTCTCCCTGAGCACCAAAGAGGAAATAGCAGCGGACGAACCCACCGCCACACCATTCTGCTATAAGAATAGGCGGGAGCATTGTCTAGCCAGAGACTCCTTCACGCACACGCAGGCAACACCGAATTGAAAAACCATGATTTCTGAAGATACTTGAGCGCCAAGAAACTCCCAACCGAGTGACATAAATAGCCGCACCATGTACATTTTCACCACATGGGGAGTGAACAAACAAGGGTCCCGACCGCTCCAACCGGACAATACTCTGACAAAATCCACAGGGCAGAGCTGCCAGAGATTTGAGGGAGACAGGGGCCGCCATACCTAAAATCGCTCGTACAAGGAAATCTTCAAAAGGAGACCGATGTGTGAATAGGATGACATAGCCCATGGTCCAAGAAGACCATCCGCCATCATTGTGGCAATAATGACAACATGTGAACTTATGCTAGAGTTTGTTGGTACCACCCTTATCCTTCGCCACCAACTCTTGGAGGCCAACCCAGCGATTGGAATTGGAGTCGATTATTAACTCGTCCAATTGCCCGAACCCCGCATTGGCCAAACAGTCAGCAACCTTGTTTGCCTCCCTGTAAGCATGCCCGAGTTTGAAATTTTCCAGCCTCTCTAATTGAACCTTTATTTGGTTGACCCAGGCATCGAGGATCCAACTTGGTGAGCGTCCACTCGTGATGGCATTAATGCAAATCATTGAGTCCCCCTCGATTTCGATTGACTTTATACCTTTACTGATGCAAAGTTGTACTCCCATCAGAAGAGCCTCAAATTTAGCAACGTTGTTAGTTCTTACCCCCAGGTTCTTGGAGGCGGCCCAGACACACTCGCCCAAATGATTTCTAATTATGCACCCAGCCCCAGCCGCCCCGGGATTCCCTTTAGCAGCCCCGTCGAAGTTCAGTTTCCAAGGGAGATCTACGGGCCTCTCCCACCAAACTGCATTCCTATCAACCTTATCAGATACAGGTAGGCGAGCCCTAGGCCTTTTTAGACTATCCCACGTTTTCTGTATTTCTTCATCCCATTTTGTGAATTTAGACCGGGAATTCACTCTTGTCCTATTATTAGCTACTTCAATGATTGCCGCCTGTATTTTGTTGATCAGCCTGGGGAGGCGGAGAGCCTCCCCCCTAAAAATTCTTTTGTTACGTTCTTTCCAAATATTCCACACAACCAATGAGGAAGCCAATACCCACAAAACTTTGCCAGTAACCGTTTTTGTTGCCAGCTTCCATGAGTTGAGGTATTCGCACAAAGACTTCTGTCTCGGGCCAGGTATGGAAAAAGAGTTTTGGAGCCAATCCCAACAGGAGGTTGCAAACGGACATGTGAGGAATAAATGATCTACATCCTCAACGTTATGTTTGCACAATACACAGCGAGAAGGACTAGCGAAACCCATTCTTTTCAACCGTTCCATTGTCAAGCACCGCTTGTGCAAGTTGACCCACAAGAATGCCCCAGCTTTGGGAAGCAGGGCTTGGTCCCAGCATAACCACACCCACCAATCACTCCTGGCGCCAATTTATTCTTGGATTTGATATCCCAGTTTAGCCGAATATTCACCTGATTTCGCCCCGCACCACACAATGGAGTCTTCTTCTCTGGAAATCAAGACAAGCCGATTGCTTAATTCTTCTGTAATTGCTTGTAATTTTGATTGGTCGAGGTGGAGATGGTACAAGTTGATCCAGGATGCTTTACCACCTCCAAAAGAAGTAGAAGGAGAAAGGTACCAGGCTAGTTCAATTCCCCCATGCTCTCAAGATTTCCCACTTCCCCTTCTAAATCAAATTGATCGGCCAGGCTCTTATAGCCGTTCCAAGAGTCCGTCCAGAACCTTGCACGCTTGCCGTTTCCTATTCTCTAGGTGATATGATTCGTGATTATTGAACAACTATTGCATATGAACTTCTAGATTGCGGAGCCACCACTTAGAGCAGCAGCGGTTAAGATCCTTGAAGGGGAGCAATTGTCCAAATATTTGTTTTGCAGTATGCAACACCAAAGTTTCTCTGGGTGTCTATACATTTTCCAAACCATTTTTGCACCCAATGCAAGATTTTTCCTTACTACACTTCTAAGCCCCGCGCCTCCTTCGTATTTTGACTTGCACGCTGTGTCCCACCCAATGAGGGAAATCCACTTTTCATTTTTTGATCCTTCCCAGAGAAATCTTTTTAGAGCTATCTCTAAGCCTGCTACGATTCTCTTTGGTGCCTCGTAATAGGCAAGCATAAAGATCGGGATTGCCGAGAGCACGGATTTGATCATGGTCAGTCTGCCGGCCAGGGAAAGCCAATTGTTCTTCCATGAAAGTGCCTTTGTTTTGCATTTGTTCAAGACTTCGAGCCAATGTTCCGATTTGCTAGCCCTTGCAAAAATCTGCACTCCAAGAAATCTAGCCAGGAGTTTGTCAATACTGAATCCTAGACGCGCAGCAATAACCTTCTGAGCTTGCACCTTCGTGTTAAAGAAATAGATCCTTGACTTCTCTTTGTTCATTTTTTTCTTGGATTGTGATTCGTAAGCCTCCAATGTTTCTTTGATACTGCTACCCTCCCGTAGATTTACTTCACCGAATAACGTAGTATCATCGGCAAATTGAGAGTGAGTGATGTGTTCGACATTAGGGGCGACAGCAACCCCCCTCCAAGCCTACAACTGCTGTCTCTTTTTGATGGCGCAACTCAAAGCCTCGACCATTATCACGAATAGAAACGGGGAAATGGGGTCCCCCTGCCGCAAACCATTTGTAGCCCCAAAGAAACCATTAGAGGATCCGTTCACCATTATAGAAAACCTCACCGTGGAGATGCAATGTCTGATGAGGGTGCACCAATGATAGTTGAAGCCCATGCGTTGCATTACCTTTATCAGGAATTCCCAGGAGACTTTGTCATACGCTTTGCAGACATCTAGCTTTATTACCATTCCCAGAGATTTTCCCAATTTTATCGAGTGCACTGCTTCACTAATTGGGAGGATGCTGTCGGTAATCTCCCTTCTGGGGACGAAACCATTCTGTTCGGGGCCGATGACCTCGCCTAGGATCTTCTTGAGCCTGTTTGCTAGAACTTTTGCTATTAGCTTGTAGACGGTGTTGCAGAGAGAGATTGGCCTATAATCGCCAAAGGTCCTGCAGTTAGATTTCTTAGGAATCAGAGCTATTACCGAATTGTTGATATCTTTTACAAACCTCCCCGATTTCCTGAAATCTTCCAACAATCTCCACAAGTTGGTCCCTAAAAAGTCCCAACACCTCTGGAAGAATCCTGCAGGGAAACCGTCCAGACCAGGGGCCTTGTCGGGATGTAACTGGAATAGGGCTACCTTAACTTCCTCCTTTGATATTGGTTCTATTAGCATCTGATTATCAGCTTTGTCCACCCTTTTTTCAATTGCCTCCAAAATATCCCCCTCCCCGTTTGGACCAGGATCCTCCCCTAACAGCTTACTGAAGAAAGCCACGGCCTCCATTCCCACAGCTTGGGTGCTGCACTTCAAGGAGCCATCGCTTGAATACACAGACTCTATTTTGTTAGCCACACGTCTCGCAAGCACAGAAGCGTGGAAGAATTTAGTATTGGAATCTCCTTCATTGAGCCAGACTTCTCTAGATTTGTCACGCCATAAAGCTTCTTCTCTTTTTAGTAATTCAGACAATTCGTTCTTCAGGTCCTTCTCTTTGATGTATTCCACATTGCTCATGCCATTCCTAATGACATATTCATTTAGGGCTTGCAAATCGAGCTCCACTCTTTCCTTTTTTGCGAAAATATTCTAAAACTTTTCCTTGTTCCAAATTTTGAGTTTGGACTTCAGGAATTACAATTTTTTGACGATCTTAAAGCTGTCTGAACCGCCCACATGGTGCTCTTTCCACCATGATTCCAATAGTTTAAGAAGTTTGTCATCATGCCACCACATGTTCAAAAATTTGAATGATGATCTAGGTAGGTCCGAGCCATAGCAAAGGTTCAATTCGACCAGAAAATGATCCGATACAGAGATTGGCAGAATGCGAGCCTCGATGGTGGGGCACAGATTGCGCCACCCAGCCAAAATCATGAACCTATCCAGACGCTCAACGATAGCCGTAAAGTCCTTTCTCCTGTTGGTCTAGGTAAAGACGCCGTTCGAGGTTTGGCAGTCTTCCAGTTTGGAGCTGGCGACGAAATTCCTGAAGTCGACCATTACCTATGATTTGGTCCTTAGCCCGCCCCGTTTTTCGGACAGTTCAAGAACCGCGTTGAAGTCACCTCCCACAACCATATTGGCTCCAAAATGATCGTTGATGAAACCCAAAACCTCCGACCAGACACGGGCTTTCTCCTTTGTACCAGTGGGACCGTAAATGTTGATGAGAATGAAAGGGAAATTGAGACTCAAACTAAGGATATCAACAGCAAGCCAATTAGCGTGTGAGCAAAGTAATTTAGCCAAGACCGTAGACTCTTTCCAGAGAACCCCAAGACCACCCGATGCACCAGACGATTCATGGAAGAGGCCGTTCCACGGTCTGACGAATCTTAGGAATGTGGTAGCTTCTAATAGGGACAGTTTTATTTCTTGAAGGAGAATTATGTCGCTTAAGCTATTTTGCAGTTGACGCCTAATAAGGCGTCTTTTGTCAGGGGCCATTAGGCCCCTGACATTCCAGGTGGAGATCTTCATTGTTTCCCAAGGGAGGCCAATCCTCCCTTGGTACTCAGAAATTCTTTAATGCTGGGGTAGTTTTTGGTAGAAGCCTCTTCCTCCCAAAGTTGTTTGGTCGATTTTCTTCCGCGCGCTTTTCTTTGTTTGCCGAGTTTGCCCAAACCCAGGTGCAAGATTGCCGATTGGGAAATGCACCTTTCATTGATTATGTCTAACTCATCTTCTGGTCCTGAATCGGCTTCAGATTCTGAGGGAGAGTTGTAACTTTCCAACCAAACTTTTTCTGATTTGGCCAACTCTGACTTTATCGCAGGTGGTTGGAGAGGAGAGAAACTAGAGGAACCGACATGATCCTTACCAGAGTCTTCATTTTTCTTAGCCTTAGGCTCTGCATGTCGTGGAAACGACATCTTTGTCACAAAAGGGACGAGTTGCTGATAGTTATTTGCCCTATCCGCTTGCTTGGAAATACAGTCATCCTGCCCCTGCTTGCAGGACTCCTCTTTGTGACTCCTTGAACTTCATTTTAGACAAAATATTCTATCCTCTTCGATTTCCACCACTTGAAGCCAAGTTTCGCCATCAACCAGGAGCATTAGAAACTGGGGAATAGTTTTTATTGCCGTGATTTGCAGCCTTGCATATTTGTATAAATCGCTATCAATGATTTCCATATTGATGTCCACTAGGGTTCCTAACGATCTACCAATTTTCTCCAAGCAACCACCGTTCCAGTACTCGAATGGGAGGTTATAAAGATGGATCCAAACCGGGTGCTCATAAGGCTTGAGTCGAGTAGGGTCAAAATTTTTCTCCCAGGGTTGCATGTATAGCGTGAGATTGCCCAGGCGCCACGTCCCCGCTTCAGTGATAGATTTCAAAGCTTCTTCGTTTGCGAAAACTGCCACAAATAAATTCTTAGGCAAAAACCTAAGAAGCACCTCAGTCCTCCATTCCATCTTTTCCCACTCTCTGATTTTGGCCCTACTAGGGTTCCCTCCTATAAAGCAGAAAATAATTGCGAATTCGTTCAGGATTTCCGCATCATCCTTTACCTCCTGAGAGACCTCTATCGACGGAATTTCGGGTTGTCCGGGAGGGGTAGGGTTTTGATCCTTCTAACGAGTAGGGGAAAAAGCAGCCAAGTCGTCTACAACATTACAGTTTCTCTCTTTTTTCCTCCACACTATTTTATTGTGGTATTTTTGCTTGCAATTGCGGACCCCGGGCAACCTTTCCTTTTTCCCTGCAACACCCCAACAAGCGTCTCTTGTGTCAACTGAAGGGGTGTCGTGCCTCCTACAAACGAGACCTAGCACCTCCTGATCTTTGCTTGTCTTTCTTCAGTGGGCTGAGTAGCATTGATTGACCCATTCACCATTGACAAACACCCATTGTGGTATGTGGCCTTCGTCCTTCGACTTTGCTTTCTCCGGTTCTTCACCAATTACTTCATCTGCCCAGCTTTTCCTGCCTGCATTCTTCAAATCGGAAAGAACCTCGCGCCTCGTTTCACTCCTTCCCTCTGCCATATTAAGTTAGAGCTAAATCCTCTGTAATTCTGCTATTATATTAAAAAATTGGGGTAAGCAATCTCAATTGTTGACACGGTAGAGAGCGATCCCGTGTGGTTGAACCTTGGTTGTTGGCACTACAGGCAAGAAGCCCCACTATTTCACCAAAGGTTCTCCCCCAATCTCAATTTTTGACACGGTAGAGATTGACCCCGTGAGGTTTGAACCTTGGTTGTTGGCACTACAGGAAAGAAGCCCCACCATTTCACCAAAGCGTCCCCCCTACTTTGATTATATGTTACTTATGACTAGTATTAGAAATATTCATGAGCATGATGATGTTTTTATCTTTAATTTTTCTTCCTTCGCATGCCTTGGTTCATGCTATTTAAACACCTTGTGTGGTTTATATTCATAATGATTCTTTAATTTATGATTTATTACATGATGATAACATGATTTATAATGATTATTCATTATCTTCTCATGTAACTATTAGTAGTATTACATTGTATCCTACTCTATTACATGATGATATATTGCTTTGAGTGAGGAGTTGTTATATGATGACTTTAATGGTTTAAGTAGTGTATCTCTACATGTTAATTCATGCTTATTTATTAATTATGAGTATTAAGATGGTGATATATTATTAATGAGTGGATTTATAACTAATTTTACTAATAGAGAATTTTCATGGATTGATTCACCTTGTATGTTTTATCATCCCTTTATAACATTAGCACATGATTTCATATCATATTTTTCTTTCCATATCATTCTTAACTTGGAAATTTTAGCCTTCTCTAGAACTCCTAGTGGAATATCTTTTGATGTTAATCTACCCTCTTCACTTGTCATTCATATGGATAAATATCATATACACTTATATGGGACCTAGAGTTACTATTTAGGGTACACCTAATTATCCCCTACATTGGCTTACATTGCACAAAACACCTATTGGCATAGTTATCATGTAGCACTTTGGTCACACTTATCGAAGGTTCAATAGAGGTTGAAATGTCACATGTAATCATCTATTTTTATCACCTAATAACCTAAATCTAGTTTTTACATCATTTACTATTTTCCTAATTTTTTGAATGTATGCTAATTTATATAACAAGGAACATAAAGAATATGACATTATTGATAAAATTCAAAATATGTATTGCTCAAAAATATCCTAAAGTGATCTAGTGTGTACACCACCTTTGTCTAATGATATCATTTAGAAATATTTAGAAAAGATCCAAATATATTCTAATACTTTATTAGCAATTGTGACTATTTGATTACACATTCCATTTCCTACTAAAATTGGGCCCATTTTATTAGAAAAAAATATTTTATTTAGAAATTTATTTGTATACATTGATAATTCTTCATATGTAATAGAGATAAAATAGTTAAATACACAAAAATTCCTCAAAATTCTATAGTAAATAAACAAATAAATCAATGTATACTTCAATTTGATTTAGTTGCCCAATATTTTATAAAGACAAAAAATGAAATGCTTAACAATGCTTTAACCAATAAAATGGATTTTAAAAGGGCTCCACTCTTTTACAAAGACTAAAAAAAGAGATATCAAATATCGTATAAAATGAATAAGTACTCAAGGTAGTATCTCATTCTTGGTTGAACAACGTGCTCTGCTAGGGTTTGAAAGTTTTATGTTGTTTTTTGGTGGTATTTTGTGGATGTATGCTAGGGTGGGGGATCCTTACAAGATCCCCCCAAAAAAATATTAGATTCTAAGGAGCATGTTGTTTTTGCTTCCACTAACAAGACTGCTAGTGGTGTTGTCCTTGAGGTTTTGCAAATTGATGCTATTTTTGCTAGTCGAGATGTTGAGCTAATTTTTGGTGGATTGGGCATCTTCTTGGGTAGGGAAACTTATTGGTTTGAATGTTTCAAAGGATGGAAGGAATAATATTCTCTCAGCGATCCATTTAGATGAAGGTATGGTAGTGAATCTTTTAAATATTTTGAGGGATGAATCTATTTGAGGGGTAGAGAATACTCTAGTGGTTAAGCTTTTTTATTTTAGACCCAACATAGATTTGTTCTGTAAATGGTCAGATGTGGTGTAGAAATTGAAAGGAAATGTCTCTATTAGTGTAATGGTGGATGGTCTTTTTTATTTAATTTTTCTAACATAGAGGATCTTATAAATTAGAGGTTAATGGGAGAACCATGGTTTTTTGACAAAGGGCATAGAAATTATTTATCTCTCTTTAAATGGAAACCAATTTTTCACCCTTCTAATGATCTCTATGTAGTAGCCCCTAATTGGGTCCATCTACCAAGATTACCTTTGCAATATTGGAGCTCTAAGATATCATGAAAAATACACTTACCTCCATAATCACATCCTACCACAAAGCTTATATTGAACACAACACAAAACCTTTATCTATCATTCATCCCATTTCACCATCCTTAATAACATTATATTGAAGTATTTTTTACAATACCTTACATAAATTCCTTAACTCAAAAGAGGATTCTCTTACATTGAAAGAGGTGCATGACGGTATTTTTCGTGCATATACTAACAACATTTCCTCAGCTGAAAAATCTTAAGAATGGGATAATATTGACCCACTATGGAATAAGATTCATGTTAGTATATAAAGAAGTTTTTATCCTACTAGAAAAATGAAGATATTATTCATGTACCATCACAATTATTGCAACCCATCACCACTCCTTGGTGCTTTTTACAATGGGTCCTCAATCTCATTGGTAAGATCCATCCATCTTCCTCTAATGGCCATAAATTCATAATAACAACTACTGAATACTTCACCAAATAGGTTGAGGTTATTATCCTTACCTATACTACTAGATAAAAATAAATAAATCATCTTTCAATACATCATTTGGTTGAAGTTATTGAAAGAGGGGTAAACACTTTTGACCTGGAGTTATGAACTGGTGAGGTCACAACCAGGGGACCTCATCCCCAACATAAACACTCAAAAAATACAACCCAATGGGATTTGAATCTTGATGGAAAGAACAACAACACGACAACTTAACCATCATACCATGTCACTATTGGCAAGGAAAGGCTTTTGTTGTTTTACCACATAAAATTAAATATTTTTATATGATGTATGGCTTAGGCATCTTTCAATTTCCCTGAAAAATAGAAGGATCTTATGAATAAGATTACAAAGACCACTATCACAAACCTAATTTAACACATGTAAGTTGACATTTTGTGAGGAAATGTTCAACTTATAAATAAGAACAATTTGAAATGAATTTTAGGGTTGTTATTAGATTGCCCATTTTTCCTTGTTTCTACATTCATCACAATAAACATATGTTCAAATCACTCTCAAAAATATTTCCTTTGTATAAATTCAAAAAAAATTAATTTATAAGATAAGCAGGTCATTTTCAAGATCTTGTTCAATTTAAAGTTTAAGAAAACATCTCACATTATTTTTATATTTAGGAAATGGAAAGTGGAATAGTCAACCACTAGAGGCTTAATTTACTATCATTATTGCATACTTACATTTCCCCCCTTATTAAGACTAGCTTTGTTAATTTTTCATTAATGCAATGTTTTTTATTATATAAGCAACATTTACAGGGTGTTGTACCCTTTACACGAGGAGCCCAAAGGGCCAAAAAGTATCAACCCAAAAAGTAGCAAGAAATATTACAGAAACAACAAACTATAGACGCAGACACAACCAAGTAACATCATAGACACAACATAGACATAACCCAGAAGAGACCCAAAAGCTAATTGTCTGAATCCTCCCATTTCTTGACCACGAGGTTTAACACATCCTCCCCAATCTAGTTGGGGACTTCATCCGTGGTGTTCTTATTCAACTCCTCCTTAATCACATCTGAGAGAGTGAGAGATGACTTGTGAATCAACTTGACAAAAAATTGAGCCAAGCAGTTAACCTTATAGTTCAACATAGTCACCTGCTCCTGCAGCCCTCTGAGCACATCTGCTTTGTCTTCCTTGCTCTGGATCTCTGTTTTAGCACCAGCCCTAGTGTCTGAGGAATTAGTGGAGTCCTCATGCAACATTTGGTTAAGGTTTGAGAAGTGACTAGGGTCTTCAATGGGTCTGGTATCCTTCCTCTTACTAGTAGCTTTGATTCCTTCATCCTTGTTGTCAGACTTAACCAAGCCACTAGAAATAGTGTCAACAGAGGCCTCTTTTTTGCTTTGCACCAGTCTGTGAGATCTTCTCACACTCAATTGCTCCGCCCCTAAATCATAACTAGCCCCCACCATAGTATCACCCTTAGAATCTTTTTCCTCATCCAATTTACCTTCCTCAGAGACTGGAAGAACTCTTGCAAGAAGAGATATATTTTTCCTTTCTTTTTAGCTGCAAGAGTGCTAACCTTCTTACCTTTTAGCTCACAGAGCCTAATCACCACACTTTCCTTAGACGCACAAGGGTAAGTGCACAAAGTTGAGTCCACAAAACGCAAAAGTTTTTGCCTTAGCCAAAAAAATGAAATTGGGATTCCAAAAATGGGTTCTCAATTTTTATAAATGAGATCCTAATTTTTAAAAATTGAGATCTCGTTTAGCTTCGGGATCCCTAGCCTAAATGTCAAACGAGATCCTGCTTTTTAAAAATAGAGATCCCATTTGTTAAAGGGTCTTGAACTGACAAACACGGAATGGGATCCCAATTAGTACGAAACGAGATCCCGATTTATAAAAATCGGGATCCCGTTTGGTAATAATCGGTATCTCGTTTTGTAATGGTATATATATTTTTAAAATGAACAGAAGTTCATTTTCATTGTGCATGGGATCCCAATTTGGTGGGCGAAAACGACTATAAAACTAGCCTCTAGGTACACCTCCACCCCCACTTTTTAGCCTTTTTCATTTTTTATTGAAATTCTCAATAGAAGAATTGATTTTAGCATGTTTTTTTTTTAAATTTATTTGACTTTTTAAGCATTTTATTTCCTGTAATAGTAGAAATGAGGAATTGTAGAAATAGATGAAAAAATGCAATGAAACTTGAAGATATTGAATAGAAAGGAAAAAATGAACCTTGAATTGTATATTAGAAACAAAATTTAGCTTTTGAAACCTTAATTATTCAATCAAACCAAAAATAATTGCATTTGAAAACCCTAATTGAAAGGAAACAAAAAAAAACATTTCAAAACCCTAGAAATTGAAATGAAATAAAAAATTGCATTTGGAAACCACAATTCAAATCAAACAAAAAATTGGATTTGAAAAGCCTAGTTTGAAATGAAAAAAGAATTGCATTAAAAACCCTATTGGCTTAGATTGAAACCCTAAATTGAATTGAAACAATTTTTTTTCTAAAACCCTAAATTGAAATTGAAAAATCATTTTGATTTTGAAAACCCTAATTTTGAGCTCAAGAAAATTCATTTTCTTTGCTTAAATGTTTTAAATTTCATTTGCATTATATGGAGAAAACAATATGTTAAATTTTAGTTTCAATGTTAAATTATAATTATATTAGAAAACAATATATGTTAAAGAATTTAGTTACAATTCATAAATTTTATCAATGTTTGATTGCAAATTTAGTTAGCAAATTCCTAAATCCAAGTGTACAATCCATTTCCAATTGTCACTTAATTAGATAATATTCAACATTCATTTATATTTTATGTTTTGATCTCTCTTAGTCATGCCATGTTTCCATTTCTTCTTTGCATGTGTTGTCTATTGTCTTTTGACAATCTCAACCCTCATTCTAGTCAATTACTTGTTAATTAGGCTTCTAGTTTAGTCTAAAATCTCAATTTTCACTAGTTACCTAGACACTAAAAGAATCTAAATATTTTTCTTTTCTTTCTTTTAGGTTAGATTTCAATTCCAAACAATAGAAAATAAAATACTTGATTCAAAATTAATTAATTTTATATTATACATTTTATATCATAAAATTCATTTAAGTGGGAAATATTAATGAAAAAAATGTTAAATAAAATAATCTTATAATCAATTAAGAAAATATCCAGTTAAAATATACATCAAAGTCAATCTTACTAATACATAATTATGTGTTTCCATTATGGAAATAGTCAATCTATTCATAAAATCAAAAATATTCATAAACTAGGCACTAACTTGCAAGTCCATTATTCCAAGGGCCACCCAAACTTCACCCTAAGTTCCCTAAACCCTAAACGCTGAACTCTAAAATCTAAACCCTTAACACTAAATCATTCATTTTGTCCTAGGACCTTAAAATGAAATTTTGTTGCCTTAGGAAAATCCACCAAATTTTATTCCCTTAAGCCATGCCATTTTGTTGTAGGACCTTACTACATAGATCCCCTTAAGCCATCCTATTACCCTAAAGCCATCATTTTTTCCTAGGCCCTTAATGAAATTTGGTTTCCTTGGGCAACATCACAAAATTTTATTCACTTGAGCCATGTCATTTTGTCCTAGGACCTCACTAGACATAGATACCCTTAAGCCATCCTATCACCCTAAATCGTAAATCGATGCCTTAAGGGGTCCTAATATGAAATTTCTTAAGGGGATCAAAGAAGTTCTCAAAATTTGGTGAAGTTACCCAAGGCAACCAAATTTAACAATAATAAGATCGTGCAAGATTATAATATGAATGAGATTTCATGATCTAGGTTGGTCAGATGAAACAAGAGCTATCTCAATCAACTGTTCCACAAGAAAATGTACTTCACTAACTTGCAAATCCATTATATTCCAAGGGACACCAAAACTTCACCCTAAGTTCCCTAAACCCTAAACCCTGAACTCTAAAATCTAAACCCTAAACACTAAAGAATTCATTTTGTCCTAGGACATTAAAATGAAATTTGGTTGCCTTAGGCAACTCCACCAAATTTTATTCCCTTAAGCCATGTCATTTTGACGTAGGATCTTACTACATAGATCCCCTTAAGTTATCCTATTACCCTAAACCCTAAACTATAAACTCTAAACGCTAAACCCTAAAGCCATCATTTTTTCTTAGGCTCTTAATGAAATTTGGTTGCCTTGGGAAACTTCACCAAATTTTATTCACTTGAGCCATGTCATTTTTTCCTAGGACCTCACTAGACATAGATCCCCTTAAGCCATCCTATCACCCTAAACCATAAATCGATGTCTTAAGGGGTCCTAATATGACATTTCTTAAGGGGATTAAATAAGTTCTCAAAATTTGGTGAAGTTTCCCAAGGAAACCAAATTTAACAATAATAAGATTGTGCAAGATTATAATATGAATGAGATAAATCATGATCTAGGTTGATCTCTTTATAGTTTAGCGTGATAGGATGGCTTAAGGGGATCTATGTCTAGTAAGGTCCTAGGACAAACTGACATGACTCAAGTGAATAAAATTTGGTGAAGTTGCCTAGGACCTTAATGAAATTTGGTTTCCTTAGGCATCTTCACCAAATTTTATTCACTTAAGCCATGTCAATTTGTACTAGGACCTTACTACATAGATCCCCTTAAGCCATACATTAGGATGTCTTAAGGTGTTCTAATATGACATTTCTTAAGGGGATCAAATAAGTTCTCAAAATTTGGTTAAGTTGCCCAAGGCAACCAAATTTAACAATAATAAGATCATGCAAGATTATAATATGAATGAGATTTCATGATCTAGGTTGATCAATTTACGGTTTAGGGTGATAGGATGGCTTAAGCGGATCTATGTCTAGTAAGTTCCTAGAAAAAATGGCATGACTCAAGTGAATAAAATTTGGTGAAGTTGCCTAAGACCTTAATGAAATTTGGTTGCCTTGGGCATCTTCACCAAATTTTATTCACTTAAAAGCCATGTCATTTTGTACTAGGACCTTACTACACAGATCCCCCTAAGTCATCCTATTACCCTAAAACCTAAATCCTAAACTCTAAACTGTAAACCCTATAGCATTCATAAATTGTCCTATAGGGTATGTGCAAGATCATGATGGGCCAAAAAGTGGCAATATGATGGGTATGTGGCTAATGACATTTTTTTATCCAAAATTGATGAAATGAAAAGGGTTTT
This sequence comes from Sequoia sempervirens, assembly GCA_007258455.2. NCBI lineage: Eukaryota > Viridiplantae > Streptophyta > Pinopsida > Cupressales > Cupressaceae > Sequoia > Sequoia sempervirens. Next base: position 55,448 of record VDFB02056112.1, read on the forward strand.
TAAAGGAGATTCTCAGCTTTCCACCAATATAAATTATGCTTTACTTTGAATTGAATAAGTAATTATTACTCATTTTCTATTCAAATTATGACTAAAGTCCTGATTGATAGACTGATTGAAAAACATCTATAGCTTTCAAATGGTATCACATTTTTTGAATCCAAAACATGTGTCACAATCTATGCTTCACATAATATAATATTAAAAAAAAAAAAAGAATTTCATGAAGTTTTGACCAAGTTAAGGTGGTCGACATGGTTTTTTATTTTTTAAAGTTGTAATAAAAATTCATAATTAATTATTTACTTAGAAAAAATTACAAAAATATGCATCACATCGGGACATGAGTCCTCTACTTATATCTAAAATATTACAAAAAAATATTATCATTTTATTGTGGTTAGGGTGGTCAGACAGACACCTACTTCTTATTTTTTCCCTAAAATTTAAGTACTACTGCATTGAAATTTCAAATTTTCAACACATAGATTTTTTTTAAAACAAACCTAGTAGTTTAGAAACTACATTCAATTTGCTACAGATTCTATTCTTACATATTTTTGAAATAATATAGATAACTTATTCAAATTTTTACATCAAGTTGCCTAACTCTGATTTTTCTGATTTTTTTTGCCATTTAAGGGCCTGTTTTTTCCATGATGATCCTGCGCATACCCTATATTAATAGTTAATTGTATTTTCATTAAAGTAACATGCCTTAGACATAAATGAGGCTTACATATTTTATCATTTGTATTCAATTAGGCCATTTATATTGAATGGTTTAAGGGTATTTCCTAAACATGTATCTTACATTTTGAAATTACAAATCTAATGCAAGTTTACTCATATCTTAGAGATCACATGGATCAATTCAATAATATTTGTAATCCACCTCCACACCATCCATCTCCACCACCTTCACCTCCACCTCCACCCACTCCACCTCATAACCCCCCACCTCCACCACCTGAAATCAATGGTGCTTGTTTGCAAGCACGAATCAATGCCAATGTTAGAACCATCCAAGATTAAATCAACATTATTCAAAATGAAGAATGTTTCACACCACTTGTGAGGATGTTTGCATCTAGGATGCAAACCATTCTTGATGTTGTCAGGGATATGGATGGGATCTTAGATGAGCATCGGGTAATTGCACCAATCTGTGACACAATTTAGGTGTCAAATTGTAAAAATTTGCAAAAAAGCCCAAAATTGGCCATTTTTTGCTCGCCAAATTTGGTGTGCATCAAATACAAAAGGTAAATAAAAGAAAAAAATGCATTTTAAAACCTCATTTCACTTGAACCCGCGACTTGGATTGGAGAATTTGAGGTCTCCAACTTGCGCTCATGAAATATCATCCATTATTTGCATCCTTAGCTTGCTATTTTTCACGAGAATGTTGCTAACATGTCAGAGACGTCGAAGATTGCGAAGAGGTATGTATTTTTATTCTATTTATTTTGAATTTGATTTAGAATGCAGTTTGAAATAGCTTTTTATAATAAAGTTTTGTTCTAATTCTTAGAGAATGAATCTCCACCTCCAAACATTGAGAATTCATAGTCACCCCCTCAGGAAGAGCCTCCTATTCAAAAAAAACCTAAAACCCCTCCATCAATTCATAGGCATCCTCAAGGAACACAAGAAAATATTCTAAATCAAATTGAAAACAATAAAAGAGACATTGAACAATTAATTGGAAGATTAACTGAGCATGCCCAAACCCACCCTTATAGGAGAGGGCTTGTTGAATCATTGAAGTCAATTGTATCACATGTAGGATAAATGAGTGAGAAAATAATTTTTTGGTCAAATAAGAGGCATGAGATGAGACAATATTATGCTAGAGGTTTGTCATATGTAGATGTTACAAAACAAAAAATTAGCAAATTTGACTTGTGTGCCCTATTTATAGACCCAAAAACCAACATACCTTTGTCTCATACATGCAGAAGGTTCCCCATCCATTGGTGCCACCATGAGTTAATTAAAAATAAATTTTGGGAGTGGTGGTGGATGGTATTTGATCAACCTACATGCAATAACCATGAGATACCACAATAATTTTTAAGGAAACTCTATTGTGAGTTTATCCTCAATAAGATGCCAACTTATTTTGACATCTTAGACTTTTAGGGTAGAGGTGGGGGCTCCACACATGATAGAATTGTTGAACGAAATAATCCACAGTTGGCATCGAGACCCTTGGCCAGACCCATGGTGGAGCATGTTTCCATTCCTTCCATTGTTAAGGATAGTGTAAAGGTGGACATGCTGGAGTCGATTGGATCACTCACCCAGAGCATTTTGCAGTGTGCGAGGCCTCTAGTAGAGCCTGGTGTGGAGGAGACATGTAGGCCCCAAGCTCCACCCCACCATTGTGGTGCTTATGGTGCAGTTTGCACGTATGATTATTAGAGCACTCAGGATGCAGCTACACAACCTACATCAGTTGCAAAGGTGATGGCTTTCACAGATGATTTGTTGAATGATACATTTGGCATTGACACTCAGGTAAAATTCAACAAGTTCATTTAATTTTGTTTATTAAATTATATTTTGAAATTTAAGAATAAGTAAATTAGTAGAATTTTGATATGATGAAATTTTAGGGTCAGAGTGTTCATGAGACGTTCCCCATTCCTACAAACCCTTATTCATTCTTGACATTGAGTCCACATGTATGCAACTAGTATTAAAAATATTATTATTGCATTTGAACAATTGAATGTTATATTTGAATGTTTGTCTCATAACATGCTTTGGATTTCAAATAGTTTCCTAGTGGACCTTCGACCTCCACACCTCACAATTAATTTCCTCAAACAACTTACACTCAGGTAGCCTTTATTCAATAATGGTGTTGTAAAACAATGTTAGCTATTTTTCATAATTTTGCGTATACAAATCTAAAAAATTGATGAGAAACACAAATATTGCATTTGTATTCCTTGATTGTGTCATATTATCTTCTCCTAATTCACTTTTTGTTCCTTTATTCCTTCCTAATCCCATCCCATTAACATTTAATAGTTCACCCTACCATTTACTCTTTCATTTACCATTTGTAGATGTTGACATTAAACAACCCTGGTGATGTTGGTGGCACAATGGAGCACAAAGTTGCTGCAACAATAGCCAATTCTGATCCATTGCGAGAGGTATGCAACAGATTAGTCGATTTGACATTATATTTGCTCTTTTATGGTCTATTATAGAAAATTTTCACGATACTTTTGTGTAGCTTAATTTCTATCTTGATGGTTGCTACAGGTGGTTGTCACTCGAGATTGTGGACGCGTTAATGATGTAAATGTGAATGATGACTATCTATATGCGGTAAGTGATTATATTTTGTTATATGTCATTCCATAATTCAATTTATATGTATTATCATCTTTACATTTTATTGTATCAGTTGAAGGTCCAAAGTGAAGAGAGGAGGACTAGCGAGCATGTTCGAAAGACCAGAGAACCAACAGTCACTCCATCCAACTAAATTTCAAAGGCAACATGGGATCTATTTCCTTCCCCTAGAGGGAAATAAATGTATTAGGGTTGTTTGTTGTATTCCCATGTGGCATTTTGGAACATATATTTTGTACTATCGATATATACATGACATTTTATGTCCATAATATGGCTCCTTTGTACTATGCCTGTATAACTTTTTTGGATATATTGTATATATACTTTAATCAATATAATATATCATTGTATACCTTATGACTTTTTGATTAAAAAAATCTTATTTTTCTACTGTCATTCTTGAATGATGTTATCATGTGTATTGTGTAAATTGTATGCTTGAATGTTGTAGGCATGGATTTTGTTTACATCTAATGCTTAATTAATTACTGTTGATTGCTCAATAAGCTCCATCTAAAGCGTATTGTGTAAATAAGCTTCATTCCTAGTGGTTTGTATCCTTTGGAACGCTTCAATCACTTGTGCCTCACTTATTCGCATGTATGCTTCACTTATTCACATGTATACTTCACGTATAGTGCATGTATTCACGTGTATGCTTCATGCTTCCAATGCATAGCAGCAAAAATCTTTTGGGGAAAAAATTGACAAACCAAAATTATAAGAGTTTTTTAAAAAGTCAGGAAAAAATCATATTTAAAAAAAAAATGTAAAAAATTGTAGAACAAGAGATAAAATCTATTTATTTTGAAGGGTATGTGCAGGATCATGATGGGCCAAAAAGTGGCAATATGATGGGTATGTGGTTGACGACTATTTTTAACCCAAAATTGATGAAACGAAAAGGGTTTTTAAAGGAGATTCTCAGCTTTCCACGATATAAATTATGCTTTATTTTGAATTTAATAAGTAATTATTATTCATTTTCTATTCAAATTATGACTAAAGTCCCGATTGATAGATTGATTGAAAAACATCTATAACTTTCAAACGGTATCACATTTTTTGAATCCAAAACATGTCACATTCTATGCTTTGCATACTATAAGATTAAAAAAAATTGAATTTCATGAAGTCTTGACCAAGTTAAGGTGGTCAGACATGATTTTATATTTTTAAAAAGTTATAATAAAAATTCATAATTAATTATTTATTTGGTAAAATTTACAAAAAATATGCATCACATCGGACATGAGTCCTCTACTTATATCTAAAATCTTATAAAAAATATTATCATTTTATTGTGGTTAGGGTGGTTAGATAGACACCTACTTATTTTTTCCTTGAAATAAGTACCACTGCATTGAAATTTCAAATTTTCACCATTTAAAAAAAAACCTAGTAGTTTAGAAACTACATTCAATTTGCTACAGATTCTATTCTTACATATTTTTGAAATAATATAGATAACTTATTCAATTTTTTACGTCAAGTTGCCTAACTCTGATTTTTCTGAATTTTTTGCCACTTAAGGGCCTGCTTTTTTCATGATGATCCTGCACATACCCTGAAATTGAAAGGTATTTCCATAGCATATAGAGATATATAAAGAAAATAAAATAAATATTTTAACTAATGAATTGTAAAAAAAAAAAATTAGTTTATATTCATATCATAGATTAAATTTTATTGCACATCTTTCAAAGTCAAAGCATTACTTCACACTACATAACTAATAACTAGATGCTGATAGATGACAAAATTTCAATTACAATATAGCTTTTACAAAGTCAACCTAAGCAATTATGCAATTACTTCACATTGCATAACTAATAAGTAGGAGCAACTACCAATTGCATTTTCTTACCATGGCATTCTATGAGGCCAGATTTCTTTGACGTATTTTTATCAAATAGTTCACTACCTTGTCTATGTTACCACATTTTTCATACATGTCTACCAAAGTATTTTGTCAAATAGTTGTGTATGTGTAGGATCATGATTGGCCAAAAAGTGGCGATATGATGGGTATTTGAAGGGTATGTGGCTGACGATTTTTTTTACCCAAAATTAATGAAACGAAAAGGGTTTTTAAAGGAGATTCTCAACTTTCCACCAATATAAATTATGCTTAAATAATTTTAATTTAGTAAATAATTATTATTCATTTTCTATTTGCATTACGACTAAAGTCTTGATTGATAGGTTGATTGAAAAACATCTATAGTTTTCAAATTGATCACATTTTTTGAATTCAAAACATGCATCACATTTTATGCTTCGTATACTATAGGATTAAAAAAAAAAAATGTATTTCATAAAGTTTTGACCAAGTTAAGGTGGTTAGACAGACGAGTTTTTATATTTTTAAAAATTGTAATAAAAAAATCATAATTAATTATTTACTTGGAAAAAATTACAAAAAATATGCATCACATTGGGACATGAGTCCTCTACTTATATCTAAAATATTATAAAAAAATATTATCATTTTATTATGGTTAGGGTGGTCAGACACACCTACTTCTTATTTTTTCCCTGAAATTTAAGTACTAATGCATTGAAATTTCAAATTTTCACCAAATAGATTTTGTTTTTTTTAAAATAAACCTAGTATTTTAGAAACTACATCAATTTTCTACAAATTCTATTTTTACATATTTTTGAAATAATATAGATAACTTATTCAAATTTTTACTTCAAATTGCCTAACTCTGATTTTTTTGAATTTTTTGCCATTTAAGGGCCTGTTTTTTCCATGATGATCTTGTACATACCCAATTCATTGCCTTGTTGCTATGGCTAAAAAAATAAAACAAGTGCTTTTGAACAAGCTATGGATGCTTGGAAAAAATATATCAAAAGCATAATAGCAAGAAATACTATAGACAAGGCAATGAACTGCTTGAAAAAAATGCCTGAAAGAAATGTGGTCTCATGGTGATGGAATGTGATGACATGCAAATTGCTATGGATTTTCATGCCATTCCGTCACCATGAGACCACATTTCTTTGAGGAATTTTTTCAAACAATTCATTGCCTTGTCTATGCCACCACATTTTTTGTACATGTTTACCGAAGCATTTTATCAAACAGTTCAGCCTTGCTGCTATGGCTAAAAGCCTAAAATAGGTGCTTGCAAACAAGCTATGGATGCTTGGAAAAAATATATCAAAGCATAATAAGAAGCAATAGCATAGACAAGGCAATGAACTGTTCAAAAAAATGCCTCAAAGAAATGTGGTCTCAATGTGCTTGTCATGGCATTCCATCACCAAGAGAACACATTTCTTTGAGGATTTTTCAAATAGTTCACTGCCTTGTCTATGCTACCACATTTTTCATACATGTCTACCAAAGCATTTTATCAATCAATTCACGCCTTGCTGCTATGGCTAAAAGTCTAAAATAGGTACTTTCAAACAAGATATATGGATGCTTGGAAAAAATCCATCAAAGCATAATAGCAAACAATAACATAGACAAGGTAGCAAACTATTTGAAAAAATGCCTCAAAGAAATGTGGTCTCATAGTGATGGAATGCCATGAAAAGCAAATTTCCTGGATTGTCATGGCATTCCATCACCATGAGACCACATTTCTTTGAGGAATTTTTTCAAATAGTTTACTACCTTGTCTATGCTACCACATTTTCATACATGTCTACCAAAGCATTTTATCAAATAGTTCACTGTCTTGCTACTATGGCTAAAAGCCTACAACAAGTTCTTTCAAACAAGCGATGGATGCTTGGAAAAAATCTGTCAAAGCATAACAGTAAGCGAAAGCATAGAAAAGGTAGTGAAATTGTAGTATGCGATGGATGCTCCCATGTTTTACAAATGAGGGGTGAGCTAAATTTATAGGCTCCTTGAATACAATTCAATGGCCAAGATTGATTTCGAATCAATGACTGAGATTAAAAAATAAAACCCTAATTAGGGTTTGTCACAACTAACTACCTCTCAACCAATGAGAAAATTACATTTGGGGACACTTATCCTTCTGCTAAATATAAACCAACAATAAAAAAGTTATTGCATTATGAAGTGTCAGGTTCATTGAACCTAGACATGCTAGCTTGGAACAATTTGATTGGTTGGAAGATGATGAGGCACCATCTTAGCATGTTGGATGTCCTCTTTGATCTTGGCCTAAGGCGGACTTCAAGATATGTTTTCCATCTCCTATTTTCAGCTTGGGGTGGACTTTAAGTTGTCTTTTCCATGTATGCTTTGAGTTGAGTCGACTTTACATTGTCTTTTCCATGTATACTTTGAGTTGGGAAAACTTTACCTTTGTCTTGGTCAAGCATTATTCAAGCCAAGGAAAAACTTGACAACAGTTTGGACATATCTTTTCTTTCCCAAGTAGATTTTGCATCATCTTGGACATTTTCCTTGACCATGGGCATGGTGGACTTTGCTTGTGCCTTGCCAAGATTGGGCAAACTTGCTCTTGACTTAGACATGCTTATTTTCCCTCCAAGAGAAAATAGAGAGAGGTTATTGTAGAGAGGCACAACACAATCCCATAGGCTTAGACAAGAAGTTTCTAGGCGTCATGGTGTCCAAGTAACGTCATGTTGAAGTTTGCAGCCATTTTGCACTTCAGACTCTTAAGGGATTCAGTCGGTTGAACGTAGCTCGAACTAATTTGGCATGTTTAGGTGTGAAAGAGGACCATGCCTAGCATAAATGTACCCACTTAGATGCATTGGAAAAGTTAGTTTGGTCACACGAGTTGTAGAATGAAAGTTGCACCACTTTACAACTTTACAATACTTGCATTTGACAACTTTTTCCCCAAGAGAAATATCACCGCCATAGGAAAACGCCTCCAAGATAGTGAAAAATGAGAGAGGTTATTATAGAGGGGAACAATTTAACAATCCAATAGGCTAAGCCGAGAAGTTTCTAAGCATCACAGTGTCTGATTAATGTCATGATGAAATTTTCAGACTCATAAGGGATTCAGCCGGTTGAACATAGCTCAGAGCGATTTGGTGCATTTAGGTGCAAAAGAGGACCATGCCTAGTGTAAATGTACCCACTTGGACATGTTGGAACAATTAGTTTGGTTACACGAGTTGCAGAACGAAAGTTGCACCACTTTGCAACTTTGCACTACTTGCATTTGACAACTTTTTCCCTAAGCGATATCTCGTCGCCACAAGAAAACACCTCTAAGATAGAAAAAAATAAAGAGGTTATTGTAGAGGGGAACAACACGATCCCATAGGCTCAGATGAGAAGTTTCTAAGCATCACGGTGTCTGAGTAACCTCATGCTGAAGTTTGTAGCCATTTTGCACTTCAAACTCGTAAGGGATTCAATCGGTTGAATGTAGCACAAAGTGATTCGACATGTTTGGGTGAAAAAGAGGACCATACCTAGTGTAAATTTACCCACTCGGACCGGTTGGAACAATTATTTTGGTCACACGAGTTGCAGAATGAAAGTTGCACCACTTTGCAACTTTGCACTACTTGCATTTGACAACTCTTTCCCCAAGAGAAATCTCGCTGCTACAGAAAAAATCCTCCGAGATAGTGAAAACCAAGAAATTTCATTGTAGAGGGACTCAACATGATACCATAGGCTTAGACAAGAAGATTCTAAGTGTCACGGTGTCCGAGTAATTTTATGTTGAAATTTGAAGCCATTTTGCGCTTCAAATTCTTGAGGGATTTAGCCGGTTGAACGTAGCTCAGAGTGATTCGATGCATTTGGGTGCAAAAGAGGACCATTCCTAGTGCAAACGTACCCACTCAGATGTGTTGGAACAATTATTTTGGTCACACGAGTTGTAGAACGAAAGTTGCACCAATTTGCAACTTTGCACTACTTGTATTTGACAACTTTTTCCCCAAGCAAAATCTTGCCACCAGAGGAAAATGCCTTTGAGATAGAAAAAAAAGAGAGAGGTTATTGTAGAGGGGATTAACACAATCCCATAGGCTCAAACAATAATTTTCTAAGCATTACAGTGTTTGAGTAACATCATGCCGAAGTTTGTAGCCATTTTGCACTTTAGACTCTTAAGGGATTCAGTCGGTTGAACATAGATCAGAGCAATTCGATGCATTTGTGTGTGAAAGAGGACCATTCCTAGTGTAAACGTACCCAATCGGATGTGGAATAGTTAGTTTGGTCACAAGAGTTGCAGAATGAAATTTGCACCACTTTGCAACTTTGCACTACTTGCATTTGACAACTTTTTCTCCAAGCAAAATCTCACCACCACAGGAAAACACCTTCGAGATAGAGATAATCAAGAGTGGTTATTGTAGAGGGGAAAAAAATGATCCCATAAGCTCAGACGAGAAGATTCTAAGCATCACGATGTATGAGTAACGTCATGTTGAACTTTGCAGCCATTTTTCACTTCAGACTCTTAAGGGATTCAACTGATTGAACGTAGCTCAGAGCGATTCGACGCATTTGTGTGTGAAAAAAGACAATTCCTAGTGTAAATGTACCCACTTGGACGTGTTGGAACAATTAGTTTGGTCGCACGAGTTGTAGAATGAAAGTTGCACAACTTTGCAACTTTGCACTACTTGTATTTGACAACTTTTTCCCCAAGCACAGGAAAATGCCTCCAAGATAGTGAAAACCAAGAGAGGTTATTGTAGAAGGACTCAATACAATCCCATAGGCCCAAATGGGAAATTTCTAAGCATCACGGTGTCTGAGTAATGTAATACTGAAGTTTGCAGCCATTTTGCACTTCAGACTCTCAAGGGATTCAACCAGTTGAACGTCGCTCGAAGCGATTCAACATGTTTGGGTGCGAAAGAAGACCATGTATAGCGTAAATGTACCCACTTGGATGCATTGGAATAGTTAGTTCGATCACACGAGTTGCAGAATGAAAGTTGCACCACTTTGCAACTTCGCACTACTTGCATTTGACAACTTTTTCCCCAAGAGTAATCTCGCCGCCAAAGGAAAATGCCTCCAAGATAGAAAAAAATGAGAGAGGTTATTCTAGAGGGGCTCAACATGATCTCATACGCTCAGACGAGAAGTTTCTAAGCATCATGGTTTCCAAGTAACACCATGCTGAAGTTTGCAGCCATTTTGCACTTCAGACTCTTAAGGGATTCAACTGGTTGAACGTAGCTCAGAGTGATTTGGCATGTTTGGATACAAAAGATGACCATTCATAGTGTAAACATACCCATTCAAATATTTTGGAACAGTTATTTTGGTCACACGAGTTGCAGAACGAAAGTTGCACCACTTTACAACTTTGCACTACTTGCATTTGACAACTTTTTCCCCAACCAAAATCTTGCCACCACAGGAAAACACCTTTGAGATAGTGAAAAATGAGAGAGGTTATTGTAGAGGGGCACTTCATGATTCCATAGGCTCAGATGAGAAGTTTCTAAGCATCACAGTGTCCGAGTAACGTCATGTTGAAGTTTGTAGCCATTTTGCACTTCAAACTCTTAAGGGATTCAGCTGGTTGAATGTAGCTCAGAGCGATTTGGCATGTTTGGGTGTGAAAGAGGACTAGGCTTAGAGTAAATGTACCCACTTAGACATGTTGGAACAATTACTTTGGTCAGACGAGTTGCAGAATGAAAGTTGCACCACTTTGCAACTTTGCACTACTTGCATTTGACTACTTTTTTGCCAGGTGAAATCTCGCTGCTATAGGAAAAAGCCTCTGAGATAGTAAAAAAAGAGAGAGGTTATTGTATAGGGGCTCAACATGATCCCATAGGCTCAGACGAGAAGTTTCTAAATGTCACGGTGTCTAAGTAATGTCATGCTGAAGTTTGCAACCATTTTGCACTTCAGACTATTAACGGATTCAACCGGTTGAACGTAGCTCAGAGCGATTCGACACGTTTGGGTGTGAAAGAGGACCATGCCTAGCATAAATGTACCCACTCAGATGTGTTGGAACAATTATTTTGGTCACATGAGTTGCAGAACAAAAGTTGCACCACTTTGTAACTTTGCACTACTTGCATTTGACAACTTTTTCCCCAAGCGAAATCTTGCCACTACAGGAAAATGCCTCTGAGATAGAAAAAATTGAGAGGTTATTGTACAAGGGTACAAAATGATCCCATAGGATTAGATGAGAAGTTTATAAGCATCACAGTGTCTGAATAACATCATGCTGAATTTTGCAACAATTTGCACTTCAGATTCTTAAAGGATTCAACTGATTGAACATAGCTCAGAGTGATTTGGTGTGTTTGGGTGAAAAAGAGGACCATGCCTAAACATTACTAAAAAAATTCCAACTGCTTTCACCATGAACTACAAAAATATGACTCTTGAACTTCCACCATTCGACAATAAGTTGCAATTTTGACAACTTTTACACAATTTTGCAATTTTTGTAATATTTTGCAAAGTTTAAACCTTCCAACCACCTAAAGACCTATAAAAGGACTCATTACATCATAAAATAGTCTAAATTACCTTACTATTTGAACAAAAAGACTCAAATACCCCTAAACAACCAAAATGCCTCAATTGTCAACATTTGCATAAAATGTTGTTGGTGCCCCTACACCAATGAGTGCTTAGGGTGTCTTAATGTTTTTGGTCAAGAATAAGGTCCTTTGTGATGCAATTAAAGGGAGGTCCACAACTATTTGAACTTAATCACATGTACAGTACTTTGGAATGATACCATCAAACTGACCTTGAACGCTTGAAAAGGGGCTCCAATTAGCCCACTTTAACAAAGGAACTCCTTCAATCTTGCTACCCACTCAAAATACCATTAGATAGTCCTCAAGCTGCCTCCAAAACCACAAATTCTTCAACCACTAAGTCAAAAATCGCTTGCTAAGACCCTCTTTCATGAAACCCTCATTTTTCACCAAATAAGCAAGGTGTTTATTGAAAAACCCATCTCCAGACCTCATTCAACCTCAAAATATTTTTAAACACTCTTATTTCACCCTGCACAAACTAAATTCACCTTCAAATTATGCTTCCCCCAAATTTCTCACATTTCCTTCTTAAAACCTCTCAATTTCACCCATTTTCACTCTTTGTTCAACTAGGGCTTCAAGCCCAAACATCCAAATGACTTACCATGCCTTTGTAGACCTTCTATCACATAAAACTCTACCTGATAACACTAAAACAAATAGGTTCTAACTTTCTTCCAAACTATTGTTTTAATTTGCTACTTCAAGCTATGCCTCCTAGGCCTAAATTCATGCTTTTTCCACAGGGGTAGTGTGGAAATTTCCACCAAATATATTTTCCACCCATTTTATTTTACTGTATTTTGGTGGAATGGCATAATTAGGTGTAGGGGGCATGTGTGCATGATTTCAGGACCAGGGGTGGCCATTTGGGGGTTTGGGCATGATGCCTAGTTGTCAAGAATGCGTGTTTTGAGTGAAATTTGGAGGTTAAGAGTAGGTAGTGATGGAAAAAACTTGGGGCAACACTTTGTAAGAGTTAATTAAGCAAGGGTAGACATATTTGAAGGTGTTGGAGGCTTTGAAACAATGAGGAGAGGTCTGGAGGTGAGGTTTTCAATAAACCCCCTTTGAAACTTGTCAAAAGTGAGGGTTTTGAGTTCTGGAGTGTTGGTGAGTGATTCATTGGAAGATGATTGTTGATTTAGTACTTATGTACCCTGGTCATGACTGTCTAATAGTGTTTTGTGTCTAGAAGTGATGCAGCTCAACACCAATGGCAGAAGTACAAATCTGTAGGAAACAAAGAAAACAAAATTTCCAACAAATAAGATAGAAACAGCTTCAAAGAATCATTCCTTTCATTTCATTGTTCTAGATTTGAAAACAGACATGGCATCCCCAAAAACCTGTCTATCTCTTCCCCCTTCGATCCCCCCATATAAACCCGAAAACACCACTAAAAATAGCCCCCAGTCAGCATGCAGCTGACTAGGCCACAGGCCACTCACAACCAAAAATAGGTCCACAACGGAAACAACAGAAATAAAACGGAGGCAGCAGAAAAGAAAATCAAAATTAGCAAGTTCCTTAATTTTGCAGTCAGTGGGCAGGGGACATTAAAAGAGATGCTCCGCATCATTCTCCCTTTCTTTTAAAATTTTGAACCTCCTAGTTCAAAGCGCTAACTCCATGGCCTACCTTTCCACCAGGTTAGGTACTTCTACATATTTTCACATAATTTCTTCCTATGCTTCCAACTATTAGTTGAATCAGAAATTGTCCTTCTCAGCCCTCTCGTTCTCCTCCTCTTTTCCCAATGAGTGGTCTTCCTCCACCAATATCCACTATGGCTCTTTCCATGGTATGTCCAACCTTCTGCCACACCTCCACATAAATTGTTACAGACAAAAATCAAATTAAGTGATTTTTTTTTTCTCATAGATGCTTCCTCCTTCAGGTCATTACTCTCTCCCTCAATCATCCACATTTCTCCTCTAAGAAAGAGATGATCTTCTTCTTCTCTCTTCTCATCAATCACGAGATTCTTGAGACATCCCTCTAGTTGGTCCTTGTTGGCTATGTCTTCCAAAACTAATAAAATGTCATCACATATGGGGCTCCCAAAGATCTCCATCTCTATTGCAGTTTCTTCTCCAACGTGGACTACTTCCACTACTGCAACATTTTGGGTCACCTCTTGCCATAGGTTGCACTCCTCTAAGACCAATAAGGCTTCATCACATATGGGGCTCCCAATGACCTCTCTCTTTGTTGCAGCTTCCTCTCTAAGGTGGACTGCTTCCACCGCTACAACATTTGGGCTGCCTCTTGTGATAAATTGCATTCCTCTTCACTATAGTCTTTGAACTCTTCGCCTCTCTCATTATATTCCTCAATATTTTCCCTTTCTTCAAGGTGACATAACTCAACAACTTCAGCTAATTCATCCTCTTCATCTTCTCCCCATTCATTCAGCCTTCCATCCAATAAATTTTTTTCCAACTCATCTAGGGATTTAAGCTTTCCCTATTCCAAGAGTTCTATTCCTTGGCTGATTCTAAACTCGATGGCTTTCCTCTTAGAAAATAATTCTTCTTCAAAATGTGAATTTTTATTCCCATGCATCTTTTTGACCTTCTCGCCATCCTTGAACACTTTGGCTTCAACTTTCTTCTTCTTTGTCTTCTTATTATTGCATGCCTCATATTCCTCCAACATGCACCATAACTCATCTAACTCAGATTCTAACTTTTGCAACTCTTTTTACTGGTCTTTGATTTGTTTCTGCCTTTGCCTTATTTTGTCTTCCAACTTGATTATCCTATTTCTTGCATTATGACACAACTCCATATTTTCCATCCACCATATCTCATCTAATGCAAAGTCTAATTTTTGTAGCTCCTTTCGTTGGTCTTCAGTTTGCTTTGTCTTTGTCTTTGTCTTATTTTTCCTTCTAACTTTATTATTCTCTTTATTACATTATAATCTAACTCCATATTTGACTTCACAGCCAAAGCTCAAACAAACTACTGTCCCTCCTAATTGAATAATGCTTCCATAGTCTAGGCCCTCCTAACCATTTGCAACTATCCCTGTAAGTTCCCATGCTTCCCCCTTCTAACCACAAAAACATTACAGAACTTATGAAAGACAAAATAGAGCTCTTACAGCATTCCCTCACACAACCTTCATGCCAACTTCCTCTCTCATGGATCAATTTGCTCTGATACCAAAACTGATGTAGCTCAACACCAATGGAAAAAGTACAAATCTGTAAGAAACAAATTTTTTTTTTTTTCCAACAAATAAAATAGAAAAAGCTTCAAAGAATCATTCCTTTCATTTCATTGTTCCAGAATTGAAAACAAACATTACATCCCCAAAAACACGTCTATCTCTTCCCCCTTCGATCCCCCCATATAAACCCAAAAACACCACTAAAAATAGCCCCCAGTCAGCATGCAGCTGACTAGGCCATAGGCCACTTGCAACCAAAAATAGGTCCACAATGGAAACAATAGAAATAAAACGGAGGCAGCAGAAAAGAAAATCAAAATTAGCAAGTTCCTTAATTCCGCAGTCAGTGGGCAGGGGACGTTAAAAGAGATGCTCCGCATCAAGAAGGAAGATTAAAGGGTAGTTGGTTTGTTGAGAGTTTTCCACCTTGCTCTACATCACTTTGACATGTACATTTTGACATCTTATCAGGCATCCATTTCAAAACATTAGAATCAATATCAATAAAAATAATAGGTTTTCTATGCAAAACTCTAGGAGGAGTTCTCAAATGTAAATTTGTGTCAACATTAGGAATGTCAACAACATCAGGGATAGATCACGTACCTTCAATTGGAGGTGCAAATGATGAAATCCCTTGAGATTGACATGTAAATGATGTTGTACCTCCAACTTGAGATGTCATTTGTGGAGTGACTCCAAATAGAGGCGTGTTTTCTGATGTACTTTCGAAACACAATGTTGTTGATGGTGTGTCTTCAACTGGAGATGTGCATTGAACTTCACCTATGGTTGATGATGTGCCTCCAACTTGGAGATCCATTTGTGTCCTTCCACAAAATTTGTCCTTTCATGCCCTTTGTTTTTCCAATTTTACATCTCTTTTAGATTGCACGGGAATTTCTAGTTGTATGGGCTACACTTTTTTATTCTCTTCTCCTTGCATTTTTTTACTGCATGTTCTTCCAGTTTTAGAGGCTTTGGTCATTTCCCTAACATGACGTTGAATGTTTCATATTCACAATCACACATAGAACAAAAGTAAGTTATGCATTTTATGAAACATATTGATAATGCTAATTACATTGCATTTTATTGAACACACCAAAGCATTTTATGAAAGAAGGCAACGAGCTGTTTGGAATTATCAAACATGTCTATATGCTACAAAATTTTTCATTTATAAATCTACCTCCATACCACAAGAAAATAACTTGTAATGAATTCTCTCAAACATATCCATACTATTGATTACATTGCATTTTGTGGTTATTTGAGTCATTTTGGGCAACAAATGTAAAAGTTGCAAATCATGTCAAAAAGTTGTCAATTTAGACAAAATTTGTCAAGGAGGGTAAAATGGTATTTAGAAAAAAGTTTTCAAGGAGAGGTTGGCATGTAATATTGAGAAGAGAAGTAATTCAAACAACCCCTGTTTTTGTGTATTTTCCAAAAAAATTGAAGTTTCTTTGATGTGTACGATTACACACCAATTTTTTTTGATCTTTCATGGAGTGAATCTTGTGGGAAGTAGGTCGAACATCATTTTAGAATTGGTTTGGATTGATTTCAATTTTTTTTGTGCATTTTTGTGTTGCTGTCCTGAAGGTTTTGGTGCAAATTTTGCTTGAAAATGGAGGTTTTGAACTAGGGTTTGGTGAAATATTGATGATAGAGGCTGGTGAATGAACTTATAAGCATATGCAAACATAATTAAGGGTGTTTGAAGTGGTGGCTAGGCTAGAAAAGGTTTGGGATATAGTTTTTCAATAAACCCCCATGTAAATTGCCTAAAATGAGGGTTTCTTGTTTAGATGCCTTCGAAAGTGTGTCACTACAAATAAATGGTGAAATTGGAGGTTTTGTTGATTGGTTGTTGCTTCCCCATTGAGTTTTGGGATTGAGGAGGAGTTTCCAATAGGGCCCCTTTGTAAAAGTGACCTAATTTATGGTCTACGACAATGTACAGGTGCTTTGTTTTGTCAAAGTTGTTCCAAAGAAACCTAATGGTGTTTTGAGGTCAACAAACCTATGTTGAAAATCTACAAGGAAGAATGGTAAATGGTATGAATGAATGGAAACTTGCATTAAACCATCTATGTCTTGAGTCACTTGAAATTATCTAAGCACATGATGAAGGTGAATTCTTTATGGCACAAAAAAATTAATAGAAACTTGCACATTAACATTGATGAAAGCTCCTAGGTTTTCCAAATTAGTTGAAAATAAAAAATTTCCCACAACCATTAAAGTAATAATGAATTTAATGTTCAATTATATGTGTAACAATGAAGATTAATAAAATCATCAAATGAATGGTCTATAAATTGTCAAAACAAAACAAGAAAACTTGTGTTAAGTTGAATTCGTTTATCTAAGCATGCTGGAAATGGACTACTATAAGCAATGCAAATAGAATTCATAAGCAAATTTGTGTTAAGTTGATGTCGTTTATATAAGTTTAAACATGAATTCATCTAAATTATGTCATGGTTTTCATTTTTTTCTTCAAAGTCATAAAAATTAAACTTTTTTATGTAACTCCCATCTAATTCAATGTTGAATTCTATGTCTAATTGTTATGATTAATAAAATCATTAAAGGAATTTAGATTATTGTCAAAAATAAACAAACATACTAAATATAAATATTTCAATGCTACCAAAATGAATATATTACCTGAGATAATGTAAAATGATGTAGAAACTTCAAAATGTCTTCATCTATGTTGTCTGGCATGCAAATTGGTGGCAAATAGGTGATGGATCAAGTATAGATTGGTACAACAGGGAGTCAACTGCATAAAAAAGGTGTTTCTTTATCGGATTAAGCACTGAACTAGAAAAAAGAAAAAGCATGTGGGCCAGAATCATGGGGTCAACCCCTATTTTACCATTTCAAGGTAAAATTTTTTTGGCACTCACCAATGTGGAGAGCGCCAAATTTGGCGAGCAGCAAATTTGGTTCTTTGAAATGCTTTCACAATATCAATAGGAAGGGAGTGAGACTTGAGATAGAGGGAGAGGGGATATGAGTGAGAGAGATTACTCCTAGTAGCGTGGGAGGGACTAAGACCTGAGAGCAATAGAGAATTGAGAGGGATAGCGAGTTATCCAGTTAGGGTGGGGAGAAAGACCTCACAATGGGAGAGGGGTTGGAGTGAAATAGATTTTTCTACCCTCTACCCTTAAACTGTAAACCGTAAACCCTTAAACCCTCAACCATCTCTCTCTTTTAACCCTCAACCCTCAACTCTCTACCCTCTACCTTAAAACCCTAAAACCCTAAACCTTAAACCTTCTACCCTCAACCCTTAAACCATAATTTTACGTAAACCCTAAAACCCTAAAACCATCAACCCCCTATCTCTCTCTCTCAACCCTAAACCCTTAAACCCTAAACTGTAAACCCTAAAAACCTAAAACCCTTAACCCCCCATCTCTCTCTCAAGCCTAAACCCTCTACCCTCAACCTTGAACCCTCTACCCTATACCATCCACCCTCAACCCTCTACCCTCCACCCTCAGCCCTTAAACTCTTAACCCTTAAATCATCTACCCTCTACCCTTAACCCTCTACCCTCAACCCTAAAACCCTCAACCCTCTCTATCTCTATCTCTCTACCCTCTAATGTCAACCGTCAACCCTCAACCCTTAAACCCTAAAACCCTAAAACCCTCAACTCCCTTATCTCTCTCTCTCAATCGTAAACCCTAAACTCTAAAACTCTTAAACCCTCAACCCCCCTCTCTCTCTCAACCCTACACCCTCTACCCT
>VDFB02056112.1:74354-118972 GCA_007258455.2 Sequoia sempervirens
TCTCTAACTTGTATATTGAATTAAATTTGTCAGACAAATTCATATCTGATGGATATAGATAACAATTTTTTTAAGAGTATTGATATTTTGATTGATGACTTTTCACACTTTTAAATGAACATTTAATTCGAAAGCCGGAGCATATGCTTTATGCTTATCATTTTGAACGGAGAAAGTGGTTGGATTTAAAGAAAAAGTCGATGATACCCACCTTGCTCATTCAATTTAACTATTGCATTCAAATCTGAAGCAGATATGATTGAAGACGGAGGAAGTTGCATTTAATTCCGAAGAAGAGGAAAAGTTAGCTTTTTGCAAACAGAGACAATTTTGTACTCCGTACTACATGATTTTAGGGTGAGGGTAGATTCTGTGGAACTATTTGCAGTGGATACAGATGTAAAAGATGATAATCATGGGATTGAGGTTGAGGCATCGTCCAATGATATGGTAAGCAGTTGTTATGATTATGGTCAAACTGAAGAAAAGTCATATTTTATTCGGTTCTAGGAAAATTCACCACCAACAATTCACCGTCAACAAATTCACCTCCAACAATTTATTGCCAACAATTCATCATCATGACAAATTCACTTCCAACAATTCATTGCCAACAATTCATTGTCATGACAAATTCATCTTGTGGAAAATTCACCACCACCAATTCATATCACATTGCTGGTGGTAAATTTTCTATCAGATGAGATGAATTTGTCATGGTGATGAATTATTGAAAGTGAATTTGTTGACAATGAATTTGCTTGAAGCCGTTTTATTCAGATAAATGTGTTTTCATCTGAACTTTACAGCCAAATGGAACCTGATAGCCTTCTGGATATCTGAAGTCAATTTATATCTTCAAAACAAGGTGAAATAAGAAGATAACTGTAGTTTGTTAAGCTTTGAGGGTGGACCTGTTTCTGAAGCAAATAATAATGGTCATAGAAATCAGTTTGTTGGCTAGGAAGATGATCAAGGTGCTTATGGCCTCGCCAAATTGCTGGGATACAACCACTGTTGACACTGAGTTGTATATCATTCAGGATTGTTATTCAAAGTTGGATATCTTTTTACCTTTTTATTTAAAGGAATTTGATACTTCGCCATTGTTAGTTGCAGGATAGGACTTGTAGAATTGCAGAACATGGCATTGTATATATATATATATATAAGAGATGCAAAGCTAATACTAAAAGGAATTAATGCCCAAAAGCCTGGAAGCACAGAGCACGCACAGAACAACCTGAAATACTAATTATTTTGAGGAATGCAAGAAAAGATGATTTATTGTAAAAGCAAAGGAAGAACAGAGGGCTGTTTGCAAATGAAATGGAAGGACAATTGAAATTTGTTTTGAATGGGCAAATATGTTTGTTTTCGAAACAAGTTGGAGGGAAAGTGCAGATGGTGAAATTATAGCCATGACTTTTCGTATTTCGTCATTTTGTGACATCTTTGGAGGGAAAATTGTTGATGTTCTCATTCAATTTTTTTTATATATAGTTGTGTAATTGTTCATTAGAATTCATGGGAAATCTACTGGGATTTGCAATTGTTCTGATTATATAAAGTGGGAAGGGTCCGAATCTATTACAGATCAGTCATAAAGATAAAAGAGAGGTTTGCAATTGTTTATAATAAATGATAATCATCTTTTTGCTCCCATTCTCCTTGATTTTGTTCTGTTCAATGTGGTTTTCAAGCCTCTAAATCTACATTCTTTCCGCCTTTCTTATTTGTTTAGTTCAAAGGATGTTGATGAAATCTTGACAATATGATTATACTACTTGCACTTTATGGCTGGTAGGGTGCCTTGTGTGGTCAACTGAACATGTGTGGTAGCTTTAATTTGCCAACTTTCTTGCATGTTACCATCCTTTGAAGATTGCACCGACTTGTGTTACAATTGTGGGTAACTAGTCTGACAGAGTTTACTTTAAGTTCATCCATCCATAGAATGTCATGTAAGAGAATTGAATGCAGGTTTGAATTTTCTTTTTATTCTCTTATCACTTTTCTTTTCCTCCTCTCTCTTCCATTTTTTATACATCAAGGTTAAATTAGTTTAATTGTAATTTTGAATGATTGATTTCAGTCATATAGAGTAGGGAGTTAATTCATTTTTTTGACTTTTGATAATAATTATTTTGGAAACATCAATATGTTTTCCACTATCCTGAAGAATAGAAACAAGTTGAGTTTAAAAAATAACAAACTAATCATATAACTGATTACATAAAGTTTGATTTTAAGGTTTTCAAATATTAGGAATCAAATTTATTTATTTATTTATTTTTTCATGTCCCAACAATAAAAAGTTGCAAATTTCATTATGTTTTATTGCTCCCCTAAGTTTTTAGAAATTAATTGTTATAAAATTAACAATATTTGACACATAAACAACTCAAAATCTCAATTATATTCTTGTTTTGAACAAGATTCATGCTGTTGCAATTTCTTTTTGATAAGTTAATCAATTTTGAAGTTAAAATGTGATTGAAATGAATATCTAAATTCTTCAATTTACATGTAAATTTTGATTTTAATTGATGAATCATAGTTTTACCTCAATTTCAATGAACATACTAGATTAAATAATGACCTAGTGTGGTATTCTCAAAAGGTATTTTGAAGATTTTTTGTTGAAGGTTGAGAGGATTATGACAGCCATTAAAGATTGAAGACTCCATTGTTCAAGGTTGAAGGGTTTCAGGTGATTCATTGCATGAGAAAGGTCCAGATTTGGAGGTGCTCATGGATCACATAAATTGTTTTTATTCTTGTATCTTTGTTTTTATGTTATTTTCAAATTATGTAAAGGGAATGTGTTGTTGCCCTTTAGTCATTTTTGACTGAAAAAAATATTGTAATCATATGTCCATGTTGTGTAGACTTTGTGTTGCAAACTTCAAATGAATTCATGAAATTGTGTTGCAAGTTTTCTTGTATTGTTTTGGTTGTTTGAGTGTAATTTCAGAGAAGAGGGTTTATTGAGAATCCCTCTTACATCAGTGGTATCAGAGCAAGAGTTCCTGAGTGTGTAGGTAGAAGCACTGATGTGAGGTAGTTTACATCAAGACTTGGGGGTGGAAAGTGTTGAGGATTTGTAAACAGATTGCCGAGTGAGGTAGTTTACACGCATAGAACCCAATGGTTTTTAAATATTGTGCTAAGTATTTCTGAGGCCTTAATAATGGAAAATAGGAAGAAGAAAATGACTTTATTCATTGGATGGATTTTGAGGATTCCTAAACTTGAGAAAATTAGAGAGAGAATGAGAGAGAGAGCAAGAAGAAATAAGAGTTGGGATGATATAATTGTAGCAACAAGTGGATGAATTATGAGAGGATATTGAAAGGAGAAAAAAAGAAAAGAGAAGAGTTGAAGGTAATTTTGATTATCTTTCTAATGATATTTTGATTACAGAAAAGAAAGAAAACATAGCAGGGTGGACCATGCATGTGTCACAGAGGAAGAAGAAGAGGACGGATATGAAGAAATTGATAAACTTGAAGCCGATGAATGTCTATTGTAAGACATGAAGGATGAAATTAAAAAAGGTTGCAACAAAAACCAAAGAGTTGAGTGCAATGGAAGACATTGAAGAAGTGGACATCAAAGTTGCAACAACAAATGAGGAGGTAAAACTTGTATTTTGTGAGTTAATTGGTGATTATGATTTGCATATGAATTATGTGAATGGAATGGGTGATGAGGAAGTTGAAAAGTATGTTGCGGCAATAAAGAAAATATTTCTTTTAGAATTTAATGAGATTGAAAATAAAGATGACCTGTGTTTGAGTGAAATGGTAAGAGAAAGTGATGAAATAGTTGTAGTAGTGGAGACAATTGAGGTAAAGTTTTTTTTTTGAATATTGTTATGAAGATAAATGTGAGTATAAAGAGGATGTAGTAAAGAAAATTCTATTAAAGGATAAAGAGAAGAGCGAAGATAATTTACTAATCCAAATTACAACAATATAAGCAAAGTGGGATGCATTGGTTATTGAAAAAGAAGTGATATAGTTGCATGTCTTATTAAAGTCATGAAAGAAAAGAATAAAATTGAAGTTGCAACAAGTGATGAGAGGGTAAAATATTTTCTTAATGAATTTAAGAAATATGAATTTCATGTTGAGATGGATGAGTTAGTGAATATAGATGAGATGTTTTAGTTAGAGTTTGTTATAGATGATTGGTATGCAAAGAAGGGTTTGTATGGTGTTGTAGAGTTAAATGTAGGTGCAATTTGGTCGAGGTGAATGGAATTTGGTGGGTTGAATCCAATAATATTGGAGGAGAATGTGAGATACACTTGGAGGAGGTGGTCGGGGTATGGTGGAGCTAATTCCAAATCGAGGAAGAGAAGTAGAGAGCAGAGTTGTCAAAGGAGGAGGTTGCTTGTTCCAAATAAGTGTTGGAAGAGGAGAAATAAAATTTTCTAGGGTACCATCTTGTAGTGCCCCTTCGTGTTTGGCCCTCTCTTGACGTTTGATAATTTTGATTGGGTTGATTAGTCTAAGTTCTTTGATTAATATTGTTCTTGGTTAACTAACATGTTAAGTAAATTATTGAGTAAAAGTGTTTTGATAAATAAATATAGAAACATAAATCCAGTAGTAAATGAATATAGCCATAATATAATATTAAATAAAATAATAATGATAACAACCGCACGTAAGCAAGGAAGTGGGAAATTAATATCATTTACTTTACATGAGAAAAGGATAATGGATGCATGCCGAAAAAGATTCTGGTAATCGCTTTGTGGGAATTTTTTGGAAAGTCACTAGTGGTGCAGTGGTAGGGGCTCTTGAAGAGGGATTACTGATCTTTATTTCTTTGGCTTAGCGTAACTACACTCTCTAGGTATGTTAATGAGTCTCTCCTTATGCTTTCTATGCATTATATTTTTGACATGCAAATGTAGAGCATGCTGCGTGCAAACTATTGGACCTTTGGGTCCCCAGTCGAGGATCGTTTTATGTAGAGCTGAACCACATTGGAGTTGGCATTGAAGTTATATCTTATGGGTAAAATCACAAACCCATGCCACACTTTATAAAGGAATCGACTAGCATAATTTTTTTTACGAACTTCAGCCACGCATAAAGAGTGGTCTTTATGTTTTAATTTCAAAATATGGTGTAAACTAATGAAATGTAGAAATTTTAGTAGTTTATTCCTGGTACAAAATTGTTTTCATTGCATTTTTATCAATTTAAGAACAAATTTTGGAATGCTAATTTTTTTTAAAAAAAAGTGACTTCACGGGCCCTCAAAAATTAAATTGAAAAATACTTCATTTCTCCCTTTTTTTTTCTCCAAATAGATAGCTTCAATATCTTGTGCATGGAAAAAAAATTAAATTTTTGATGCTGCTCTTTTCTATTAATAAACGTTTTAAAGGTAAAACATGTCGAATTTGGCAGTTTTCCACGATATGCTCTAACTATTTTCAATTTTTTAATCATTTTCAAGGAAAATAAAATATACCCTTTTGAAGAAGACTCTCTCCTCTTGTGCCCCATATAAGATTTAAATTTTTTTAATAAGTTTTACTATCTTTTTTCTTATTTCTAATCAACCTCATTTTTTATTTTTAAAACCTACTTGCATTATTTTACAAATAAAATATATTAAAACTAATCAAAATATTATAAAAATTATATATTTGGATTCTACACTCCGAGCTCTACAAAAGAGTATTTTTGTTTTTTGCAAAAACATCATTCTGACTGGAGAAATACTTTTCCGAAGTTGAATGTTTCAGAAAATTCTAAAAAAAGGTGAGTTGGTTGCCAAGTAGGATGCCAACTAGACATGCTCGGCTGAGTATGTTTCAGTCGAGCCTATTTCGACCAAAAATGTCTTGATATTTCCAAGCTTAAATATTGAATATGCTCACTTTTTCCATGTTTTTGGCCAGCCGTATTCGGTTGAGTAACTTTTGGCCGAAAAGCTACTTGCCATGTCGACATCACATGGTTTTGGCCAAAATCCACTCGACCGAATATCGTCCGGCCAAAAATAGTTCGCTCAGAACCAATTATTTGGCCAAAAGTGTGACACACTATTGTGCTTTTACCCTTAATATTCATCCTAGTTGTAATGTTCTATGTTATTGATGTACCATTCCCATTCATGTTGGGAAGCACGAATTGTATCTTTGTAATATTTGTAATGATGTATACTCTGGAATTAAAGATAATGTGATTAGTTGGATGATTATCATTTATGTGAGTAACTAGTTTGTGTTAGTTCGTTTGCAAGTAATGCAGTAATGTTTACCCCAGAGGATGTAGTTAGATGATGTATGGTTTCATTACTAGTGTTGAATGTTAACTTACATTGTATATTAGTTTATATTTAAAAAAAAAAATGTGCTATAATTTGTTGTTGTAGTGTATCCTTTGAGGTTTGCGTGGTGGGGCATTACACATCTCAAGATTTGAGTATTCTGTAAGTTGCTTGCAACTTGAAAGAGTAGTTCTACTATTCAACTCCATTTTGTGAGCCTATGTTCACAAACTTTCTACCATGGGTGTCTGATGCAGGAGCATCCATGGTTGCTAGCAATCTTGCATCAACAAAAATATCCAAATTTTAGAGTTTGCATTTTTATTTCATGTTGTTGGGTTGATTTGAATAAATTTGGTATATTTAATTTAATATTTAATAAATGCCACCTTTGTTATGCAAGTTGGAAAGTGGGGTAGTGGAGGTGTAGTTGCATATTTTTGAAAAAATGTAAAAAAGATAACTTGGGCATTGGGTTTGTGGGAGTTACTAAATGACATTAAAAATTATTTATTGATTTTTCATCTTTGAAACCACTCATTCCATGAAGGTTTTCATGCCTTTTCCAATTGGAGGGAAAAAATCAGATTTTTGATTTTTGGGGAGGGTTGTATTGCATGTTTTGGAAATTCATTTGTGGCTACAAGTTTGGGGAAAAGAGGGAGCTTGGTGTGGTATTCTCAAAGGGTATTTTGAAGAATTTTTGTTGCAGGTCGAGAGGATTATGGCATCCATTAAAGATTCAAGGCTCCATTGTTGAAGGTTGAAGGGTTTTAGGTGATTGATTGCATGAGAAAGGTGCAGATTTGGAGGTGCTCATGGAGCAAATAAATTATTTTTGCTGTTGTAGCTTGTTTTTATGTTGTTTTTAGATTATGTAAAGGGCATATATTGTTTCCCTCCAGTCATTTATTTACAAATAAAATATTGTAATAAGATTTCCATATTGTGTAGACTTTGTGTTGCAAACTTCAAATGAATTCATGAAATTGTGTTGTAGATTTTCTTGCATTGTCATGGTTGTTTGAGTGTAATTTCAGATACGAGGGTTTATTGAGAATCCCTCTTACATAAAAAATGGATAAAAATGAGTGACAAATTGACAAGTGTTGCAACTTACAACTCATATTTGCTTTCCTTGATGGATTGAAGCCATTGTACACATCAAATACAAGGAGAATTGGATATTTGATTGAAGGTCTTGCAAGTGTTAATACTCACAAAACAAATGGATGTAAAACATGAATAATCTCACATATAAACTTGATGCATTGCAAACATGAATCTTGACTGATAATAAGTGCTATAAACTTTCCTAATTCTTTTCTTGGCTTCCTTTTAGGATATGCTCAATTGCTCAATCATTTCCTTATGATTCATTAGGTTGTTTAGGATTTCAAATGGTGAAAAAGGCTTGTATTTATATGCAATAATTCATTTTCCTACAAAATTAATTATCAAAATTCGACAAAAGAATTTAAATTTATAAATTTTAAAATGCTAACCATAACATATTTAAATTGGGGACAAAATTGGTTGGAAAAGAGCAATGGTGCCCTATTCTAGACCTATTTTGGGTCTTTTAATGTTGTCAGATAAATATTAAATAATATTCCCAATTTAATTCTGATTTTCCAAATATGACCATAAAATGGGCAATTTAAGAGCACAATCAGGTCTAATGAAAGGGGGGAGCTAAACCTAGTGTGAAATTATCAAGGGTGACAATTTACAATGCTAAAAATAGTAATAGAGATTTGTCCTAATCATCAAGGAAGTTGCATATTTTCCTTTGCACACTACTATTTCCCCGAGGTTCTTCTTAGCATCACACATTTTTAGATACATGCATAGGTGCTGCATAGTAGATGATTAGAGGACACAACAAGGCTACTAGGAATAATCTTTTTGAAAAGGAAACACTTGTGTATATGAACCTATCCAAGACACTAGAAAATCCATTGCCAATATCTATCTACTTTTTAAATCATTATTTCATTATTATTTTTAAGTAATTTCTATCAAATTCATCATAGAACAACATTCAAGCAATGAATAAAATAAAGAATCTCCAAATGAAATAGCTAATATATTCCTCCCTTTCATTTTTAGTTACCAAACTTAAATCATATTTAGGTCTCAATGTTACATATTATTTTACATTAGTTAATTAGAATCTAAATTAGAGCATCGTGCATTTATTTTCTTTACATTTTGGTGAACCTCAACATTTCATACTCACTTAGTGCTTTAGTCTAGGGTTTTCTGTTCTTTCAATTATTGATAAATTTTGACTTATTATTTTAGAATTTCCATATCTAATATTCACTTTATATATATCATATATAGACCCTTCTATGTCTTCACTAATTATGGATGCACAAAAGTGACTTAATGATGAAACTATTCATTTTTGTGTGTTCTATTTGATGATACATCTCTTTATTTTGTTGGCAATTATTGTATCTTTATGATTTTATCCTTTGTGATATTTCTTATTCACTTTTTGAGGTGTATTCTCCTTATGATGCACATACTATAGAAAATACTAAGATTGGCTTGTTGTTGTTTACACATGCATGTTTCTCATATATCCATCTTACTTTCATTTACATGGTGTTAGATTTAGGTTACCTTTATTTCATATATACTTGACTTCACATGTTTCATAATGGTATAGTATGCTTGCTATTCCTTATATTTTATTATACTAGTGTTTACAAGATATTTAAATACATAGGTTAATTGGATGTGTTGCAAGTATGAGTAGTTGGTGTTGCCATTGATGTCAATAAGTTTGGGTGTCAACAAGCTTAGAGAATTATTTGTATTTATCGTAATATCAATTGGTGATGCTTTTGATTTAGTTGTGATATGTTGTGTCATTAGTAAGTGTTATTGGTGTCAAAGCTCAAGTGTTGCTTTAATAAAGATTCTATTTGTGGATATTTGTTGGTTTAGTGATGGGGAAGTGTTGAAGATAATGAGTATATGTCTTTGGTGCTTAGTTTCCCAGTGCTTTTTGAAAAAATCTAAATAAAAGAATGTGCTAAAGGTGTTCGTAGAATAGTAGTGATCTGGTTTGATCATAAACATTTCATTGGTCTACTATGTGGTTTGGATATGTTGGTTAGAGGTGTTTAGGAGTTCTAATAAATTCTTGGTTTAGATAAACCTAGGTACAAAGAGATTTAGTGTTCACCAATGTGTATAATAGTGTCTAGGAGAAATGGTTTTGCTCCACATTTCTCTACAGTTTGATTTTTGGTCTTGTGATTCTAGAAGTGTGCTAATAATGATCATATCTACCTTTAGTCAAAAAAATTCGTGGTTTGGTGCTTTTGAAGTTGGTTTCTTGAGTAACAGTGTGTGGAAGGTTGTCTAGTATTGAAGGTGT
This sequence comes from Sequoia sempervirens, assembly GCA_007258455.2. NCBI lineage: Eukaryota > Viridiplantae > Streptophyta > Pinopsida > Cupressales > Cupressaceae > Sequoia > Sequoia sempervirens. Next base: position 84,052 of record VDFB02056112.1, read on the forward strand.
ATACATTCTTCAAAGTGAAAGTTATTTTGAAGAGGTATTTGGATTTACCGTGTGGTGTTTGTGGAATGTATTATAGGTTGTGTTCAGTGATGTTTCATGTCCTTGAGTCATCTTTGGATTTGAGGAAGTGTGTACATAAATGTTAATGAGTGTTTGTTGTTTTACATCTAACTAAATTAATTTTAATTGTGAAATTTGCTTTGGTGATGTGGAAGGCATGGTGGTAATGTATGAATGTATTCACGTCTAAAGTTAGGTTTGATGTGTGTGTGATAGGGAGGTTGGATGAATCAATCACTGATTCATGCTTTGGATCTTGCTTGGAAGACCTCTAGGGTGGCTCACTCCACCACTTGAAATCTCTAGGACCTATTCCTTTTTAGGGTCCCCGATTTCTTCTCGCCAACCCAACTATCATCATAGATCCTCCTACCAAATCAAGACTTGGTGCAATCTTGAAACAATTGCCTTAGCCCTTAATCCACCCTAAAGGCTACTAATCCTCCAAATTCTTGAATTTAGTTTTACAAAGGTGTGGAGGTGCTCCTAAGCCATCAATTCATCCCACTAAGTGTATTAGGGGTCCACCTAACTCCATCTACTGGTCGCTTTCACCAAACCCTTCTATTAGGCCTAGAAGGCTGCTAGCCCTATTAGGTCTCCTCCGAGAAATCAGGGTTTTTCCCAAGTCTTTCCAAAGGACACCCCAAAATTTTCTTAGGATTCCTGGTACATATGCCCACCTCTCAAGGATTTTTGTGGTCTTGGGTCACAATTGGCCGTACAAAGCCCTAATTTGAAAATGAGTAATACTAGGGTTTTTTAAGCCCTTTCTTGGCTTACTGCAAACTGTCAAGTCCTTTCCTCACCAGATGGGTTGATGGAGTTTCTTCCTACTTACCATGTCTTGGCAAGACTCATACCTACCTTCTCCAAAAGATAATTTGTCAAGAATCTGACTCCCCTATAAATTAAGTGCTCTGCACTAAGGTCTTCCCTAGATGGACACTCCCTGGCTCGCCTAGGGTAAGACTTCCACAACAACTCCTGTGATTTCAAAAGCCCTAAACCCTACTATATTTATATCCATGGAGTCTAGTCACTGTTCCCAAAGGGTTGTACAATTTGTACGGTGGGAAAGTGAACAAACACCCCATACTTACAAACTTCCTGGTTTAGACCAGCAACAGTATGAAATCAAAACTATTTACAAACAATGCTTGAAATTGAATAAAGAAACTAACTAATGCCACAAAATTCTTGAAGAACAACTACACTACATCCTACACAAGTTATAGTGCCATAATCAATCCATTAAAACAACACTTCAATGCAAAAACCAGAAAATTATCACACAATCACAATTGCTTTTCTTGAATTCAAAAACTTCAAACAAATTCAAAATGCTTCCAACCTCACTCCATTGTCGAGGCATCCCATAAATAGGTCACCAATTCAGTTATCCTCTCCCTTGGGCTCTTCTTGGCTGCTTGTAGCTCCAATTGAGCAACATTTTCAAATAGTTTGCAAGAATTCCTAAAAATCCAAAACCTCATTTTGAGGTAGAATCTTATGACACCTATTCTATGGCAACATGACCTTCATCTGATCAAAACACTACCACAAATGACATTAAGGCTCACACTCAAATGAACTAAATTTGATTGCTTCGTTATCCTATACAAGACTGTCTTAGACAGACCTTCTAAACAACCTATGGTAACCTATGGGTGCTCCTGCACCATTCTCCCCCTCAGCCCAAACACTAAGGAATGTGGGGAGAGATCAGAGATAGATCAATGCCACACTTCTTAAAATGAGCTTCTTCCACCCATGTAGCCTCAGACTCTGGTTGTCTTTCCACTGTATGAGATGTTCTATGTACACCTTGTGCCGAGTAGACTTCTTCACTCTAGATTCCAAGATCCTTTCTGCTTGCAGCTTATCTTTAGATGGTAAGACTATAGTACTCACATCCTCCAAGACATCTATTCTAGCCAAAGTCATATTAGTTACTGATCCTTTATACTTGATCAAGTCAGCCACATTAAACACTGGTGAAATATTTAAGTCTGCAAGAAGGTCCACCTTGTAAGCATTCTTTCCATACTTGGCTAACACCTTACATGGTCCCACTCTCTTCATCCGCAACTTAGTTGGTACTCCTTTCTGTAATCTAGATTTGTTGAGATGGACCATGGCATAGTCACCTACTGCAAATTAGAGATCTTTTCTAGACATATCCACCTTAGTTTTCAACTTGTGAGTAGCCTCTATGATTGTATTTTTCACTTGCTCCTAAATCTCCTTCATGGTCTGAGTGAAATCCTTTGCATGGCCACTCCTATGCTCCATAGCTCCTAGATCTCTGAGCTCACACACACCTCTTGGGTGCATACCATATACTATCTCAAATGGACTCCTACCTGTGGTCCTATTCACACTGTCATTGTATGCATACTCAGGTTGTGATATGACAAAGTCCCATGTCTATCCATACTCCTTGGTGAGGCATCTTAGAAGATTACCTAACACTTTATTTATCACCTCAGTTTTTCCATCTTTCTGAGGATGGTAAGCTGATCCAAAAGACAAGTTAGTACCCAATCTACCCATGGGGCCTTAAAATGACTCTAAACTTCCATCATTGATACAATGCTCAAAGGAAATCCATGGATCCTCATAATAATCTCTTTGAAAGAAGAGAGAGATGAAGCTGATCAACTGCGCTCTGGGTGGTCTTCTGAGGGAACAAAGTGACTCACTGAACCTATCTACCACAGACACTATCAAACCTGTCTTAGTTTTTAGGGGAGTCCTACCACAAAGTCATGCTAATGCATTCCCATGATGCATTGGGAATAGGTAGAGTTGTCCTGAGCAACTATTACTAGCTCCCCTTGGCTTTCAATACAAACTACACTTGCTCCACCATACGACATCCCTTGGCAACTTGGTCCAATAATATAACCTCTGCACTAATTCTAGTGTCTTGTTGATACAAAAATTTCCATTGAGACTACCATTGTGCTTCTCCTGGATGAGATTCTCTCTCATTGAACCTTTGGGAACCTGGCCGATTCCCCTTGAACAAAAGTCCACTCTACAATGTATACTCTGAGAATTGACTATGAAATTGATTCTCAAAATCAGAACATACCTTATGTGCCTCCGAGAAGTCTTCATCTTCTCCATAGAGATCCTTGAAACTCTCTATCCCAATGCTCTTTATTTGTATCTCTTGCATTGTCAACAACCTCCTACTTAGTGCATCTGCCACCTTATTCAACTATTCCTTCTTGTGTTTGATAGTAAAAAGTGAAGGCTTGGAGGGTACTCCATCCATTTCAAGTTTTGATTACTCAACTTTCTTGTGTGTTGTTGTAGCTAAGGTGCACGGTTGTCGATAAACACTACAAACTCATAAGCGAGAGAATAATCATCTCCACTTTCTGAGGCCTAAGAGCATATAGTTCTAATTCATAAGTAGAATACTTCTTTTTAGCTTCGTTGAGCTTTTCACTAAAGAAAGCTCTAGGTTTGCCTTCTTGGCTTAGTACTCCTCCTATTGCAATTCCACTGGCATCACATTCCACTATGAATAGCTTATCAAAACTAGGTAGTAAAAGTATGGGTTGAGTTGCCACTTCCTATTTCAACTTCTCAAAACCCTTCTCTACTTCAAGAGTCCACTTAAACTTAGTCTTTAGGCCACCCGTGATAGTATCAAGCACTGGTGCACAAATTCCCCTAAAGTTCCTTATAAACTTCCTATAAAACTGAGCTAACCCATGAAAACTCCTTACCTCTGTCCCGGTGGTTGGTGTAGGCCAATTTAGGATAGCTTCCACCTTTCTTGGGTCCATCTTCAATGATCCTTGGGATACTACAAACCCCAAATACACAAGCTCTTGTTTGAAGAACTCACACTTTTCTAGGTTGATGGCTAACCTCTCCTCCTACAACTGTTTAAGAACCATCTCCACATGCTTCAAATGTTCCTCTGCTGTCTTACTAAAGATGAGTATATCATCTAGATACACCACCACAAATATACTTGTGAAATCCTTAAGCACTTCATTCATGAGCCTCATGAATGTGCTAGGGGAATTTGAGAGGCCAAATGGCATCACTCTCCACTCATACAACCAATTAGTTGTCTTAAAAGAAGCTATCTTCCATTCATCCCCATCTTTGATTCTAATATGGTGGTATCCACTCTTGAGATCCAACTTAGTGAAGTATTGTGCCCCTCCAAGACAGTCCATCAAATCCTCTATCCTAGGAATAGGAAACCTATATCTGATTGTAATCCTATTGATAGCCCTAGATTCAATGCAAAGTCTCCACTTACCACCTTTCTTGGTTGCTAAGACCACTGGTACTGCACATGGACTGATGCTCTTCCTAATTAGTCCTTGGTCTAATAACTCCTGCACTTGCCTAGCTACTTCCAGGTTCTGATCTGGTGTGAGCTTATAAACTACTTTGTTTGGCAATGAAGCCCCCGGTATGAAGTCAATCTGATGACTGATAACTCTCTTTGGAGGTAATGTTGTTGGTGTTCCATCACTGACTATGTCCTTGAACTTCTCAAGCAACTTCTGGACTTCCTCTGGGATAACTGTCTTCCTAGCCTTGTCTTCTTCCTTGGGTTGCACCATAACAACATATCCTGCACCTCCTTGCTGAAGAGTGTTGATAAACTCCTTGCCACTGCTTAACAAGACACTAGGGGTCTTTGACTGTCCTTCTTCTTCATCCAACAATGACTGTAACTTGAATGTTTTACCATCCTTCTTAAATGAGATGGTGTTCTCCTTTCCATCATAGATAGCTCCTCTGTCATATTGCCATGGCCTTCCCAATAGAAGATGGCATGCATCCATAGGCAACACATCACAAATCAATTTGTCTTTGTACCCTCCAATGGAGAATTCCACTGTTGTCTGCTCATTCACAAGAACACTCTGCCCTTTATTCAACCATGTCACCTTGTAAGGATTAGTGTGGGGTACCTTCTCCAATTTTAACTTCCTCACTGCTTCCTCTGAGATAATGTTATCAGTAGACCCTGAATCCACTATAACTTTGCACACCTTCCCAAGTATTTTGCATCTCGCCCTGAATAAGGCTCTCCTTTGCTTTGGCTCTTCTTTGACTAGTTGTCTGATTAGAACCCTGCTAAACATCAAGTTCTCCCCCATTTCTGACTCAATGTGACTAACCTCTGGTGACTTGACACTCATAGTGTCTTCTTGAGCATATGCTACTCTCTTTTCTGTATTTGAAGAAGATGCTTTCTCCAGGCACCTATAAGTTGGATGTCCTACTTGACCACAGTTGTAACACTTCATGCTAGCAAAGTAAGAGTTACTTCTGCCTGTACCTCTTCCTCTGTTAGAACCTCCTTGAGATCCTCTACCTCTTCCATAACCTCCTCTAGAAGTTGTTTCACTTCCATGCTCTGTGAGTTTAGACTCTCCCTGATTTCTTTGTTCAGTCCCTCTACTTTGGTATCCACATCTATGTAGATGTACTGGGAACCTGATCTTGTTTCCTCTTACTTCTCTCTTCAATTTTCATAGCCAATTGATAACATTGGTGCAATTTTTGGGACTTAGAAGAGTCATCTCCTCTTGAATGTTCCACTTCAAACCGTTAAGGTATCTAGCCACCTTAAGACTCTCATCCTTAGTTACATTAGACCTCATGCAAGTTTTTGAAACTCCTCTGTATAGGAATTTACATCTTGGTCTCTTTGTCTCAAGCTCTGTCTTTTCTTATGCAACTGAATTTCATAATCATCTGGCATGTATGCTTCTCTCACTTTGGCAACCATTCCCTTCAAGTGGAAATAGGTTTCTTGCCTTCCTTTTCTCTCTCTATCTGAATGAACTTCCACCATGTCAAGGCAGAACCTCTCAATCTTGATTTGGCCACCTTTACCTTATGTGCTTCAGTGACTCCATCACACTCAAAATGGTTTTCCATTCCCTCTATCCAATCCATGACTAGATCAACTTCCATTTTCCCACTAAACAGTGGTATGCCTTCAAGTGCTTTTCCACTCAAAGCCTTCAATGCCTTCAAGAAAGGCTCTTCTTGCAAAACAGGGTCAGGTTCAGGGATCTTGTCTTCCTCTACAACCTCTTCCCTCTTGGGTACCCTTCCTTCCAACTTATCACTAACCTCATCGGTCTTAGTCTGCACATTACTCATTGCTTGCTCAAGTTGGGCTATTCTTTCCCTCAATAGCCTATTGTCTTCCTCCTGTTCTTCGACCTTCTTGGCCAATTCTGCATTTGTCACCATGTCTGTAGAACCACTAGACTCAATCTCTGACATATATTATTCTATCCCAAATCTTTTGTAGCTCTGATACCAATCTGATAGGGAGGTTGGATGAATCAATCACTGATTCATGCTCTGGGTCTTGCTTGGAAGACCTCTAGGGTGGCTCACTCCACCACTTGAAATCTCTAGGACCTATTCCTTCTTAGGTCCCCTGATTTCTTCTTGCCAACCCAACTATCATCATAGATCCTCCTACCAAGTCAAGACTTGGTGCAATCTTGAAACAATTGCCTTAGCCCTTAATCCACCCTAAAGGCTACTAATCCTCCAAATTCTTGAATTTAGTTTTATAGGGGTGTGGAGGTGCTCCTAAGTCATCAATTCATCCCACTAAGTGTATTAGGGGTCCACCTAACTCCATCTATTGGTCGCTTTTACCAAACCCTTCTATTAGGCCTAGAAGGCTACTAGTCCTATTAGGTCTCCTCTGAGAAATCAAGGTTTTTCCCAAGTCTTTCCAAAGGACACCCCAAACTTTTCCTGGGATTCCTGGTACATATGCCCACCTCTCAAGGATTTTTGGGGTCTTGAGTCACAACTGGCCGTACAAAGCCCTAATCTGAAAATGAGCAATACTAGGGTTTTTAAGCCCTTTCTTGGCTTACTGCAAACTGTCAAGTCCTTTCCTCACCAGATGGATTGATGGAGTTTCTTCCTGCTTACCATATCTTGGCAAGACTCATACCTGCCTTCTCCAAAAGATAATTTGTCAAGAATTTGACACCCCTATAAATTAAGTGCTTTGCACTAAGGTCTTCCCTAGCTGGACACTCCCTGGCTCGCCTAGGGTAAGACTTCCACAACAAATCCTATGATTTCAAAAACCCTAAACCCTACTATATGTACATCCATGGAGTCTAGTCACTGTACCCAAAGGGCCGTACAATTTGTATGTTGGGAAAGTGAACTAATACCCCATACTTACAAACTGCCTGGTTTAGACCAACAACAATATGAAATCAAAACTATTTACAAAAAATGCTTGAAATTGAATAAAGAAACTGACTAATGCCACACAATGCTTGAAGAAAAACTACACTACATCCTACACAAGTTACAGTGCCATGATCAATCCATTGAAACAACACTTCAATGCAAAAACCAAAAAATTATCACACAATCACAATTGCTTTTCTTGAATTCAAAAACTTCAAACAAATTCAAAATGCTTCCAGCCTCACTCCAATGCCAAGGCATCCCATAAATAGGTCACCAATTCAGTTATCCTCTCCCTTGGGCTCTTCTTGGCCGCTTGTAGCTCTAATTGAGCAACATTTTCAAATATTTTGCAAGAATTCCTAAAAATCCAAAACCTCATTTTGAGCTAGAACATTATGACACCTATTCTATGGTCTTGACATGACCTTCATCTGATCAAAACCCAACCAAAAATACCATTAAGGCTCACATTCAAATGAACTAAATTTGATTGCTTAGTTGTCATAGACAGACCTTCTAAACAACCTATGGTAACCTATGGGTGCTCCTGCACCAATGTGGTTTGCCTTCATTCCTTCCCACCACAAGAATGTTTTGGTGTTGACATAATTTGAATTTGCATGGTTGAGGTGTATAGCCAACCTTGGAGAATTTTTTCAAGGTTGAATAAGGTATAAATAAAGTGATGAGTTGATAGAGAATTGAGTAGTGAATTTTTTGATGTAAATTGTAAAAATGTGAAGTATGAATTTGTGAAGTGCAGTGTGAGCCTAATGAGTTAGAATACTAGAAGTAGTGAACAAAAGGTGTCTACTATCTTCAGAAGGACTATGAATGTGTTGGTGATGTTGTGGATTTTTCTATTTCATTGAGATAAATTTCTGATTGAAATTTTTTCTTTCTTCCTTTTTGTAATCTAGTAGTGAGCCCTTCAACAGTAAGCCTTTTGTATTCAGTGTTGCAATTACTTTATATTGTAAGCTAATCCTCACTGGTGCTGCAATTAATTTATGAAAAAGGGCACTAATAAATATAGAGTTAAGTTTCCTTTCAAATGCTTCAATTGTGGAAAGATAGGTAACTATGCTTCAAGATGTCCAAATAGAGCCTTGAATGACAAGAATAAAGAAAACAAAGGTAAAAAAATTAAGAAAAGTTATTATGTTAGAGAAGATGCTAGTATATTCGATGATGAATCTGATTATGTAGATGATGAGGATAGTGAATGCTTGTTCATGGATATTAAAGATGAAACTAATTCTACTAACTCTAAGAGATGTGTGAAGGATAGTGCTCTAGAAGTAGTTAATAACACTGAAGGAACTATGGTGACTGCTTTTCATGCTAGAGAGGAGAAGAACTACTAGATTATTAATAGCGGATTCTCAAATCATATGACTGGTGACAAAAGTAAGTTTGGTAAACTTAAGAAATATGAAGGAGGTCTAGTAAAGTTTGGTGATGATACATCTGCTAAGATATGTGGAAAAGACTCAATTAGATTTGATGGAAAGCATAATACAAATGATGTTCTTTATGTTAAGGGTTTGAGACATATCATTTTTAGTGTTGGAAAAATGTGTAGCAAAGGATATAATCTCATGTTTTAGGATGATGGATGTGAAATCAAAAAAGGCTCCAAAATTGTGGTTGCTATTGGATGAAGGAAAGATGGAAATGTTTATTAGTTTAAAGGTTTTGATGGTCACTGCTTTATGACTCAAATTAAAGAAAGTTGGTTATGGAATAGAAGGATGTGCCATATTAAATTTGATAACTTAGTGAGGGTTAGTTCAATTCAAGCTATGAGAGATTTTCCAAAGATGACAAAGCCTATGAATGATGTCTATAAGGAATGCCAATTTGGGAAGTAAGCAAGAATAAGTTTCAAGGTCAAGGAACAATCTACTACTGGACTATTGGAGTTGGTGCATACAGACCTTTGTGGTCTTACTAGAGTAAGAAATTTTGAAGGTGATATGTATTTCATGCTATTGATTGATGATTATTCTAGAATTACATGGGTTGTTTTTCTCAAAGAAAAATTAGAAGATCTAGATAAGTTCAAAGCATTCAAAGCCATGGTTGAGAATGAAATGGATATGAAAGTAAAATGTTTTAGGTCTGATAGAGGTGGAGAGTTCACCTCCATTGAGTTTAACATTTTTTTGTGAGAATTATGGGATAAAGAGACATGTATCTACCACTAGGACTCCTTACCAAAATCAAGTGATTGAAAGAAAGAATAGCATTGTTTAGGAAGCTGCAAGAACAGTGATGAAAGAGGAAAACCTACTAGAAGTCTTCTAGAGAGAACCAATTAACACTGTTGTTTACATTCTTAATAGAGTTCAAGCAAGAGAAAATAGTCCAAAGACCCCCTAGGAATTTTGTGGTATGGAAGGATTCCTACTCTCAAATACTTTAGAGTGTTTGGAAGCAAGTATTATATCAGAAGAGATGAAGAAAACTTAGGAAAAATTGATACAAGATCTGATGAAGGTATCTTTCTTGGATATTCTACAAGAAGAAAAGCTTAATGATGTTACAACAAGAGGTTGAAGAAGATTATTGAGAGTGCAAATGTCAAAGTGGATGAAGAATTACAAAATAATTTTGTGGTGATAGATAGATATGAATCAGATGAGTACTCTTGCAGATAAAATGACAGAGACGAAGATAAAGAAAAAGAAGTTTAGATTGAAGAGGAAGAGGCTTTAGAAAGGATCCCTAAGACCCTTAAGTATGTGCAAAAGACTCATTTTGAAGATTAGATAATTGGTGACAAAAGAAAGGGTGTGTTGATAAGAAGGAAAGCTACTATGGTTGAAGAACAAGTAAATCTATGTTTAATTTCTAAAGTTGAACCTAAAACAATGATTGAAGCATGCAAGGATGAATATTGGATCAAGGCTATGGAAGAAGAACTAATGTAGATTGAGAAGAATCAAACTTGGGAACTTGTCCCAAGACCAAAAAACAAGAATGTTATTGGAACTATGTGGGTATTTTGAAACAAGTTGAATGAGAATGGAGAAGTGGTAAGAAATAGGGCAAGGCTTGTGTGTAAGGGCTACTCACAAGTATAAGGAATATATTTTGAGGATACATTTTCTTTAGTGGCAAGAATGTAAGATATCAAGATGTTTTTGTCATTTGTAGTACACAAAGATTTGAAAGTATATTAGATGGATGTGAAGTTTTCTTTCTTGAATGGTGAGTTGGAAGAAGAGATATACATTTCAACAACTGAAAGGATTTCAATTATCAGATAAATTGGCTATGGTTTGTAGATTGAGAAATGAATTATATGGATCAATGCAAGCTCCTAGAGCTTGGTATGTAAGGTTGGATAAGTACTTGATGCAACAAGGTTTAAGTAAAGGTATCACAGATAGTAGTCTTTATTTCAAAGTTGAAAAAGATCAAATCTTGATTGTGGTTGTGTATGTTGATGATATGATTTTTGGAAGAAATGAAGCTATGTTCAAGAAATTTATAGAAGAGATGCATAAAGAGTTTAAGATGTTTGTTTTTGGGGAGATAAATTTATTCCTTGGACTACAAATCAATTAGATAGAGAAAGGTATATTCATTTCACATTGAAAGTATGTTAAAGAAATGTTTAAGAAGTTTGGAATGGAAGATTCTAAACTAGTATGTACATCTATGGTTACTGGTTGCAAGCTAAGTAAGAATGATTAATATCCTAAGGTTGATCAAAGAAAGTACATATCAATGATTGGAGGATTCCTATATCTAACTGCTATTAGACTAGATATCATACATGCAGTTTGTCTTGTGGCTAGATTTCAAGAAGATCCTAGAGAGTCACATGTTGAAGCAGTGAAGAGGATATTTATGTACTTGAAGGGCACTCTAAAATATGGTTTGTGGTATCCAAAGGATACTAATTTTTCTTTGAGTGCTTATATAGATGTTGATTGGGTAGGTTGTGTGGATGAAAAGAAAAGTACAAGTGGTGGTGCATTCTTTCTTGGATGCAAATTGGTGTCTTGGTTGAGCAAGAAGCAAGATTAAGTATCTTTATCTACTATAGAGACAAAATACATTGCAATAGCATCTTGTTGCACACATGTGTTGTGGATGAGGAAAACCTTGAAGGATATCAGAGTGGTATATGATGAACCAATTTATATCTTTTGTGAAAATACAAGTGATATTAACATTTCAAAGAATTCAGTGATGCACTCAAGGACAAAACATATCTTGATCCATTATCAATTTTGAGAGAGAAGGTTGCAGAGAATGAAGTGAAGCTTGAGTATGTGCCTACAAAGGATCAGGTTGCAAACATATTCACTAAGGCTTCTCCTAAGGATAATATTTGGTATCTCTAAGAGAAGTTACCTGGGTTATTACCCCTCCTTTGAACTAGATGCATAAGGATATGCATTAGTCTAGTGGATTTCAAGATTCATTCTTTGTTCTGGACTGATGTTGGAGGCTACCTCTTAGGGGGAGTAGGTAGTGACTTTGTTCATTGTTGAGTCAGCGGGAGTTAGTATTGGTTTAGGTTACATTGTCCTTTGTCAACTATGTCAAAGGATATGTGCAGTGGTTATTGATTGAGACAATTTATTGTGTGCTCCTAAGGGGGAGTATGCAGAGTAGTAAAGAGAAAGTATGTATATTTAATATCAAAGGGAGAAAGAGATATAAATATGTTGGCCTTTGCCATTGATATCAAAGGGGAAGAGAAAGAAATATGAAAAATATTAGATAAGAAAGGTGGAGAGAGTAATGTGGAAAAGGAGAGTATGATGTAGAGAAAGAAAGAGAGAGTTGATATGGAGTAGTGTGTTAGTGATTAGAGCTAGTATGTTTGATGTTGATGGTTTTTCACATCATGTGTTGCCATCAATGACAAAGGAGGATATTGTTGCAAGTATGAGAAGTTGGTGTTATCATTAATGTCAACAATTTTGATGTCAAAAAGGTTGGGGGGATTGTTTGTGTTGTCATTAATGTCAACTGGTGATGCTTTGATTAGTTGTATTATGTTGTCATTAGTAAGTGTTACTGGTGTCAACCTCTAGTGTTGCTTTGATAAGCTTCTATTTTTGGATGTTTTTGGTTTAGTGATGATGAATAAGTGCTAAAGAGAATGAGTATGTGCCTCTAGTGCTTGGTTTCCAAGTTCTTTTAAAAATTTGAATAAAAGAGGGAAACCATGTGTTGCAGAGGTGTTTTGGTGTACAAAGTGGTGTTCTGGTTTGGCTCCACATTTCTTTTCTATTAAAGATCTACTTATGTAGTTTAGATATGTTGGTAAGAGGTGCTTAGAGGTTATATATTTAGAATTTATTGGTTTGGATCATTGTATAGAGAGAGTTGTGTTCACCAGCATGTGAACTATATATTAAAGTGGTGTCTGGGAGAAACAATTTTGCTCCAAATTTCTGTAGTTTTGTTTCTGGTCTTGCAACTCTAGAAGTGTGTTGATAATGATCATATCTACCTACAGTCAATTTTTTTGTGGTTTCGTGATTCAGAAGCTAGTTTCTAGAGTAACAGTGTGTGGAAGGTTGTCTGAGTGTACTAGGTGTCTACATTCTTCAAGTGAAAGTTTTGTGAAATATTTTTTTGGATTTCAGGGTGTTTGTGGAATATTCTAGATTGTGTTCAAGTGATGTTTGGTGTTTGTGAGTCATCTTTGGATTTAAGAAAGTGTGTACTTAAATGTTAATGGTGTTTACATTGGTTCAGTTGACCTTGGGTGTTTACACTAGTTTCAGATTTGCTTCAATGATTGTGGAAGTGTGGCGTGGTGTGTATGAATGTATTTAGATTTGAGTTAAGGTGTGATGTGGTCTTCCTTCATTCATTTCCATAATGGTAATGTTTTGGTGTCGACCTAATTTGAATTTACACGGTTGAGGTGCATAGCCAACCTTGGAGAATATTTTCAAGGTTAAAGAAGGTATAAATAAAGTGATGAGTTGATGGAGAATTGAGTAGTGAGTTGTGATGCAAATTGCAAAAATGTGAAGTCTGAATTTGTGAAGTGTAATGCGAGCATAATGAGTTAGACTACTAGAAGAAGTGAGCATAAGGTGTCTACTATCTTTAGAAGGACTACGAATGTGTTGGTGATGCTGTGGTGGATTTTTTCACATGTTGAGATGAATTTATTGATGTAACATTCTCCTTTCTTCTTTTTTTGTAATATGTCAGTGAGCCTTTGGTAATGATCCCTTCTTTCTTTTAGGAAGTGATCCCTTCGACAGTGAGCCTTTTGTATTCGTTGTTGCAATTACTTTATATTGTGAGCTAATCCTCACCATGGTTTTCCCCTTCTTGGGTTTTCCACGTAAATTTCGTGTTCTATTGTGCATGGTGTTGATGTGTTTCAATTTCTATTATTTTCTTTCATGCTAAATTATTCTAATAGATTAAGGGTTAATTAAGTTGATGTGGATTTGAATGTTTATGAGGTTTTTGGATGTTTTAATGTACAACTGATTCACCCTCCCTCTTAGTTTTCTTGTGTGCATTCAATAGGATGGTCAATAATGTTTTACTCATGTTTTGTATGTGACCCTAAAGGCTCTAGACCTACATTAATATGGAAAGAATGTCATCAATGAAAGGAAAAATATTATAGAAATAAAAAATTTCCACATAGGCTGAAGAGATAAAATATGCAACCAAGTATTTAGAATCCACCATACAAAAGAATAGATGAATATAACATCAATATGGCAAAAGATATACCTAGGAAAACCCTCATGAGGGGAAAAAATTTCCTTTAAAATCATGTGCAACACTCAATTTATTATTCATTACAATACATTTATTGAGTCTCAATGAATAATTTTGAAAGATCAATCTCCTTTCAAATGAATCCTTCATGTGTCCAAGCATGGTGGGTGTAGTGTAGAAAAATGTAACCCTTTACTTTTTCTCACTTGTTTGAGCCCTCTAAATTTAAAATAGACTTAAAATTCCTTAATTTAGTATTGTTAAATGTACCCCTTTACATTTTCACACTTATTTGGGCCCCCTTAATTAAATTGAGCTTAATTATGCCTTAATTGGCCCTTTAATTCATTTACAAAGCCTAAATAATTACATTCTCTAAAGGGTAAACTTGACAATAATCAATGCCTAAACATAACACTTTACATTGAGACATGTGTGTTCCAGGTATAGGGACTTGGGACCCATTCATCCATGGGTGAATGGGTCCTCCCTAAACCTTTGGACCTAAATTTAAATTATGTTTTTTGCAGTATTTTAACATCTCTAAAACCATAATTCAATGTTGGCTTGTGATATTTGAATTTTGGGAAATTAAGGATACATACACCTATAAATACAAGGTTATTTCACTAAGTTTCACCTAGAATTTCAAGAGAAGCAAGCTATAATTTTAAAGTGAGAAAAAGTATAGCAAGGTTTATGATCAAAGGAATTCAAGAGCAGAAATATCAAAGGTTTATTACAACATTCAAGATCTATTCATCATGTCAAATTCTTATTTCATCATGCATGTTTTTAGAGCTAACATTGTGATGTAGGTTTCATGATCAAGTCAAAAATTCAAATTATCATTTCAAGAAAGATTCAAGTTTCAAGATCCACATAGAGTTTAGCCATTTCATGCAAGTTGCAAACTTCTTAAGATCTCCATTTACAAGGTTTCATTCAAGGGTTTGTTGAGTGGTAACATAGCTTTGTTCATTCTTCATTCCCTCTTTCATTTCATTATTTCAATTTAAGGTTTGATTACCAAAATAGGGTTTGATCAGGGAAAACCCCCATTCACTCAATAACAAACATTTTATCTTTTGTGTGTGTGATTGTAGATTTAGGTTGAAGAAGACTTGAAGACCTTTTGAAGAGCAAGATTTACAAAGTTGTCAAAGTTGTAAAAATTTGTCAAATTTGTCATCAAATCATGGAATCTAACCTACAAATCGGATTCCAAATTTTTAGCAATGAAACTTGGACAAATTAGAAGCTTCAAATATGCACTAGAGGCTCCCGAAATATTGTTACAACCCTTGTACTTGGACCCATTCGCCCATGGGAAAATGAGTCTTAGATCAATTTACAAAAAGAACTTTTGGTGACTGGTACATAAGTCTCTACCCTTCTTAGATCTACATTATGTTTTCTAGTTCTACAAATATTGAGTTTAATCTTCAAGTTTCAAGTGTTTGATTGCATTTTGGTGTTGATTTTCTATTTTTAGTTTTTCTCCCCAAAGTGATGTTTGACCTTGACCCCCGTCCTTTAGTCATAAGAAATTTTTTAGATTCTCACTTTGGGTTGATTCACATAAGGGTTGGTAATCAATTCATTGTGTGGATCTCATTTCCTAATGAAATAAACGAAAATAGGTCCCTCATTGTTCATCAAATCCATTTTTGCACCAAAAAACCCTATTTTCCATATTTAGTGGGTTACCATGCAACCATGCATCACATGTCATTCTTCACATATGCACTCTATGAGAGAGATCAATACAAATGAAAACCAACCCAACCATTAAAAATGTTGCTTTTATAAAACCAAGCTCATACAAAACCACTAAGTGGTACTAGCTAAACCATGTGTCACAAAGCCATTGACCTAGGCAACATTTACTTTCTAGAACTAAGTTTTCTCAAAAAAATATTTTTCTAATGTTTAACCCATGTATAAAATATATAACCATTTTTACAGTACAATTTTACAAGTAAACCAGAATAAATATTTAATGTGTCCAAGCACATTGAAAGATGCACCACAAATAAACATTTATTTTACACAATTACAAATTATTTATTTTCTTATGCAAT
This sequence comes from Sequoia sempervirens, assembly GCA_007258455.2. Classification (NCBI taxonomy): domain Eukaryota; kingdom Viridiplantae; phylum Streptophyta; class Pinopsida; order Cupressales; family Cupressaceae; genus Sequoia; species Sequoia sempervirens. Next base: position 100,158 of record VDFB02056112.1, read on the forward strand.
TTTTACACCACTATTTTTCCTAAAATCCTCACTTGTATGCATTGTATATGGGTCAATTGATGAAATACATCATCATATCCATCCATGAAACCGCATGAATCTCCATCATGATCTTTTACTCCATTAAGATACTTGCAAAAACATCTAAGGTGACCATTTTATCTCAAGAAAGAACTTCTCTCATCCTACAATATGCCACCTATGAAAGAAAAGGAACAAGACAAGGTGAGGTGCACCAATGTAAAGATCACATCATCAAATTTAACTGATAACAAATGCTCCAAGTTGTTTCCAAAGAAAAAATACTCATGGTTGGAAATAGAAACCATAACAAATGATAATACATCCAATTATCTATACCTCCAAAGGTATAAGAAAATCAATAGAACTCATGCCAATAATATGTTTAAACCATAAATCACAATCATAAGATCCTTGCATAAAACTTGTCAATGAATCACATATACATATCTAAGAAAAATATCAAGGAATACCAAGTCTACTAATTTTTCAATCCTCATACTAATGTATGACTAATAATCAAAACCATGTAGTACAAAAAATAATCACCATGATCCACAAATACAACAAAAATCATATAATCCCTCACAACTAACTTCTCCGCACCTCTCTCAAGTTATCCAACTCTCAACAAAAGAAATAGATTAAAGAGACCCTATGTTACTAAAAAAATGAAGTAGAATAATTTCACATGGCCACAAATGTAATTATCACAAGGGATTCATACAAAAATCAACTCTAATGTCAAGTGAACATGAACAAGACCAAAGAGAGAAAACTTTAAAATCACATTCCATACCATGTCCTTCCACCAACACCTCAAAGTGCTAAGCTATGAAAATAAATATATCCTTCATAAAACCTTAAATAAAACACCTTATCAATACCCAACCATTCAATCTCATAGATCAAACAAAATATATGTATCCCATATACCCAACATGAATATATGCCTCTCTAACCAAGTAAGATCAAAATAAAATTTATTCCATAACTAGGAATAAGCCCAATAATATCTCTTGAAATCCTCATAAATATTGTTATAGATCAAGATCATATGCACAAGGAGATAAATATTCTAAACACTCCTCAAATGAATCCTCCAGAACTAGCAACCATAGATCAAGATCCATATCCATGAGAAGAAAAATAATAAAACATAAGGAATTTGAAAATAAAGTGGACAATACCTATCAAATGATTATCAAATAAGTAGAACAAGTGTGGGGAATACTATTGCTCTTCTAGGATACACTAAGCCACCATGACTCTCTCTAAGAATAATATCATGTACAAGTCCATTATCAACACATTCATATCTAGGTTAAGGTTCCTCACTTTTCCTACTAAAACCTCATCAAAGGGTAATCATCTAAAAAATTCTCTAATACCCAAGATAGCCTCACCTCAATCTCTAGTTATCCATGAGCACAAAAAACCAATAAATCCATGATAAAATCTAAATGCAACACCGCACTATCAAAGCACTCAATACCAATAGAATTAACTAGACCATTCTAAAGCTCTTATTGTACATTTGTATAATCTAGGAACATATCATGACATCATGATATAACATCTCCTCTTAGGAGATCACATACTCAAATGAGCATATCCTACTCCCAAGAGCATTCCTATCATGTTAGAATGCCAACTAATATCCAAAGTAAAGCAAGACATAATACTAAACATCCTCTCAACCAAGGATCTCATATAAAAACCGGTAAGTCATAAACAAAACCTCACCAAAGACTCCAAGAGTCCTCCATGGTGAAAAAGATGTCAAAATATACAATCACATGAAGAAAACCATATCTTATCAATGGAACTCAAGATGCCAAAGTACTCTAATTGTATACAAGAATAATGATCCAAGAGCTTTACATAACATTGACAACCATTGTAGAAGATCATCCATCACCAAGGGATGAATCTACATCACTACCAAAGATCTCACTAAATCATGATACACAGATATCCGTGACATCATCATAATCATCTCCTAAATGAGGATCACCCATGAGCCACATAAACTCAAATATATAATACAAATAACTCTAAAGAATATATTAGAACCAATATCTCCTAGCCAAGAAGATAAACCACATGTTATATAAGTACTAAAAAATAACTATCTAGGCAATCTAATAATATATCCTCTCACCCTAATTAAAAATATAAATAAAAAAATAATTATATATAAGGCCAACTAACTAAATCTATATTAACACTCAAAATACCTTTAAATATAGACAATCCACATTTTATTCATCTCGCTGCAACCAATGGGTGGTACCAACCCACACAACTACATAAATCATATATCCTAGACCAACAAAACATGAAAAATCGCCATCATCTAATAAACTACAAACTGAGATAATAAATAATATAAATTTTAGAAATCAAGACTCAAACACTAGATCAACTCTATCTATCCAATTTTTAAAACAAGTAAATAAGTGAGTAACCATAGTTAATGAAATAAAAAAGCATCTAGGAGATAAGAATAACCTCATAAAACTAAAACTAAAAAATACCTCTATATGTAATCATAAAGTCAATTTAATATCACAAACCAATCCTAACAACCACATACATGATCATGTAATGTCAATATTCAAAGGCACACAAATATTCATGACAATTTAACCATCACTATTAGTTTACTTGTGCTCAAATCTCATTAAAATTTAGTCTCACAGGCATATCAACCATGTCCTAAAACAAAAATGAAACCTATATAACTATCTCCATCAAAGTAAAAAATTAAAAAAAAATCCTTTAACCTATAGATCAAGAAGCACTAAATATAATAATTTACCATACCATCATACTAGTCTCATAAGAACATACACTCCCATAAGTTTTAACCCATAAATTTATCTATATGTTGAAATAATTGTACCTTAAATCTTAGGCTCTTACAAGCAATCAAATAATTATAAATATCTCTACTCATTCAAGTAAAAAACCACATAATCCATTATGGAGTACAACACAAATTCTCTCCATCACCTATTTAAACTCTAAAATTTGATTCTACATGTAAAAGATAGTCATTCTAGATTAATAGAAGTTTCATGCACCAAATTTTGGTGCAAATAAAAAATATAATAGCTAAACCTATACTACTATGTAGTGGTTAGAGATATATTTTTTGAAACATATAAGAAGTTAAAAATCTAATAACATTTATGAAAGTTATGCCCTTGAAATAAATAATCCTCCTTATGGAATTCAATTTCAAATTAGTGACTATAGGGTGGTGGGTCAATAGCCCTTAGGTGGCACCACCATTAGCAACAATGAGTGGATTCTTCTACAAAGGTGGGGAAACAACTACTCTATCAATCAACACTATCTATCTCTACTAGTAGTGTGGTAGTCACATAGCCTTGAGGTTGTTTAGCCTATACAAGATGGTGGTGACTAGCCATTAGGAAATTAGCAACTACATGCTTTATCCCCTTAATATTTTTAATTAAAATTTGTATAGGCCTTTCTATACTTGTATAAATGAATAAATATAGTTAAAAATAACATTTCACAACTGTGAATATATTATATATATTTATACAACAATATGAGTTCCATATGACTATGTGGAATATTCCCTACTAGAATCTTGTAAGGCCCTTAAAAATGGGTTTTTTGTGACCCTAAAAATAATCATGTTTTATATATAGATCTATATGTTTTTTGTCATTTTGGACTCACTAGTGAGGTCTATTTTTTTTTAGGATGTCTCTAAAATTCCCACCCTCAAAATCCCCAAAAAAAATTCTAAATAGATAACCAACTTGTCAAATATTAATCAAACCCTAGATCTATGACAACCCAAGTCTACAAACTATGGTGAGAATTAATATTATAAAATATTTTCCCAATACATCCTAAGTTCTTAGAGACACTTTCCAAGGATTTTGAACCATGATATATGGCATATGATTTACAAGGTGGATGGCACCTTAATCTTAACATTCTCCCACTTGACATCAACATTGTAAATACACCCATAGGAATCACAAACAAGGGAAAGACATCCCTTAGCCAAACATATACCATCTGAATCTTCACCATGCTCTCATGCTCCAATAAGATACCTATAAAATAAACCATGATAACCACTATCAAGCAAAAAACTCTATCAATTCCTCCAACATGCAACCTATGGAAGAAAAGAGGAGCATGCCAAGGTGAAACATATCATCTTTCACTGAAATTTGTACCAATATTTACATGAACACAAGCATCAAATTAAAATGATAGAAAAGGCTCTAAGTAGCTACCTTACTCATACCACCTAGAATAGCAACCAAAACAATTTACAACTCATCCAAGATAACCATACCTCAAACTAGGTATATCAAACATAGATAAAACTTCATGCCATCAACATATCAACCCAAAATCTGCAATCAAGTCTCTATATATCCATCTTCCTATCTCAATGCAACATACTAATGAATAAATGACCAAAGACAAGGCCAACTAACAAGTTTGTATAAACAATGAAATAATATTATGGATATAGATAGTCCACATCTGAGTCATCCCATTGCAAGAAAGTGGGCAGCTAGTCCACAATTTGCATAACTCATAGATCCAAATCCAATGAAACATGCAAAATCATCATTACATCAGTAACCAATAAAACAAAATAACATAGAGGATAACTAGACATATATCCAAAAAATCCCATTTCATGAGTAATGTCAAATCTGAAAAATAGATCAAGGCATACCAAGTCTATCTATGGTCATAGAGGATGTGGCTAATTCCTCTATTATATAGTGTCAAGGAAACATACCATGATATGTAAATATTTCAAACAAATATATTGAAATACCTCTCTCACCATTAGTCACCATAGCTCTCCCAAGTTCTTCACACTCAACCATGTGATACCAAACATCCAAGAAGAATACCATGACCAAAGAGAGAACCTACAAATCAAACCATATCCTTATTCCACACTAACATGTATGAAGCTGTGTAATGTAAGATCTCCTTCACCACTCCCAAATTGAAATGATATCAACATCTAACATTAAAATCAAATGAAAAAATAGCTCAATAGATGTAAACATCTCATACTGAAGGTATATCAAAGTAACCAATCATTCCGACAAAAAAGGGAATATGCCCAAAGCCACAAACCATTTCTTGTACCTCTCCAAATAGGTCATTAGAAATAGATCCATAACTCAATATCAAAATAGGGAGAACAATGAAAATCCATAAACCATGCATCTTCTTCTTAACAAGTCTTCAAAATGCTTATATTCAAGACTAAATCATATGAGAAGACAAGATACAAAATAAAAATGCATTTGATATTCAAGAGGGAAATGCCTCTCAGATCATTTACCTGCCGAGTAGACCAAGAGTGGGATACAAAATTGTCCTATGAATGCAACACCAAGAAATGGCAATATTCTCTCCATGTCAATAATAAAATCACATCCATAACCAGGTGTAGGCTCCTCAATCTCTCTACTAAAATCCTCATCAAAGAGTAACCATCTCAACATACATTCCCATAAATAAGAGATCTATTAGCCTCACCCAAGTCTCTCTAGTCTCCATGAGCGTCCACCAATCAATCCATTCCAAATTCAAATGCAACCTTGCACAATCATGAAGCTCCAAGAAAACGATTAATACTCAAAACCATTTGAAGAGAACCAAATAAGACCATTGTCAAAATTCTAACTATAGAATCAGGAACATATCATGACATCATGATCTAACATCCCCTCCTAGGAGATTACATAATAACCATCCATCATCAAATGATGAATCAACATCATTGCCAAAGCTCTCACTAAACTGGGTAATGAAGCTTTCCAAGCATCGTGATAACCATCTTCTAACTGAAGATCCTCCATGTCCCCAACACAATCAAAGAACTCAAAACCACATGAGCTCCCAAAAGGTAAAGTACAACCACAATCTCCAAACCAAGAAGATATAATTGCTACATGTCCCTTGTCAATAGAACCAAAGATGTCATAACTCTCAATGTAACATAAAGGAAAAATCCAAGAGCTCCTTATGACACCAACAACCATTGCAAAAGACTATCCATCTTCTAATCAAAGATTATCCATGGCTCACTACACACTGTAGCAACAAGAACTTAGAACCAAAATCTTGAAATAAAGAAGATAGAACACATTATGTAACTATATAAATCTGACATTGAAAGTAATACCAAGCTATACATGGAATCATGACCAATATCATTTCCAAAACTCCACTGATAGTGAACAAAGCTTCTCATACACTAGAAACAATGGCTAAAGATTCAAATGAAAAACTATATCAGGTACTCTAAATAACCATCTCTCACTATAATAAGCATACCAATGTAAAAATGGTGGCCAAGAATATGGCCTTCCAATTAGAATCCACACTATACAATTTTCCAAGATCTGCACATATGCATTATCTCAAAGGAGAAATACATAATTAGTGCTCCAATCTCAAATAACTAAAAAGTAGATTCAACCCCACATTAGTATCATACAAAATGTAGATAATCATGTATAACATGTGGATTTCCAAGACTCAAACACCAGAATCAATACTCAATCTAATTTTCCAAAAAAACCCACATATGAGTAACCATAGACCAATATGAACCCTCCAAGCAACCATGCAAACCTGTAACTATCTTCATCCATAACACCCTAAATATAGTCTCATCATATATCTACATACGACATACTTTAGTTAACATGTAAAATATGCAAAACCATCTCGGTAAATCTAAAGTCCATTTAACCATCCAAAAATTCACACAAAAAATGTCATTTGAATAATAGAATAAGCATAGATCTACAAAACCATAGCTGAAAACAAGAGTAAATTACAACCCAATAGGAAAACCAAGTTGTCCAAGAGCTTATAATATATGAAACATATCAGCTCGACAACTCATAAAGATGTTCGTGGCTTATTTTCTAGTGCTTTCATGTAACCAAGGGCTAAAACCATGAACTCAACATAACCAGTCCATTTTGAAGTCCAAATCGAGAGTGTTTCTCCATGTGACCAAGATGTCTCTACCCATACAACATGAACACCTTCTCATTGCACATGACCAAAAGGTAAAGGAATAAAACCACCAAACAAGAGGATACACACATATTATCAAATAAGAGCTTGAAGTTACCAAAAAATAACCAACTCCATAAAGATCCATAAACATGAGCTTCCAATGCCCAACATAGATCACATTCACAATATGCATGGTTTCCAATCTCAAAAATATGAAAATTAAAAGTTAACTCATAGAACATTCAATGCTGCCCCAAAAGCCTTCCAACAACCTCCAATTCCTTCTAGCAAATTCCCACAAGCTTTCCAAGCTAAGAAATAAAAAATGAAAGAATACCTAGAACCTAGTTAAATTGGCTCTAATACCAAATGTTGAGAAATAAAAAAGTTCAATATCGATTTTTGGGAAATTTAATCTCTATCGAAAAACTATTTCAATGGATGAGATACAAATTTTGGACTACAACAACATGAAAATATAAAAATTAAGTTTCCTTAATATGGAAATACCATGATTAGATCCAACTTCTTTATGATGCCAAAAATCAACCAACTTAACATACCTATAAAAACTACCTTAGGTGAACTTATAAAAGAAATAAATAAATAATATCATCACCATAAGATAGCAACAAAGAGGTAAAAATAGTAACACAAGATTATCACATAACATGGGATTTACGTGGAGAAACCCTTGCGAGAAAAAAACTCCACCAAGAAGAGAGGTCAAATATGCATTATCATCAAATAAATGAGATTACAATACAAACAATTCCATTCTCCTCTTTTCTTACAACATGGCATTACCTATGTACATATGAACAACCTCCTTATTCCTCCACCTATCCTTATTCCTACAACGTAAAACTACATTCAACTATTCCAACCAATTTAAGAGGCTGAATTTATAGACTTGTGAAGGCATCTAATGCACCAAACAAGGTGCCCAAAGATGATCCTTCATTCCAAACATCCCCAACCTTTGGATTACCTCCTCAACATGCGAAAGGACACTAGTTTTGGCTCCAATACTTTCCCACCAACTTGAGCACCCAACCATGTGAGATAAACATTACATTTAATGCAATAAATGATGGAAAACCAAGTGACACTTGTTGCCTCTATCCAAGCACCCACTTGGAGAATCCCAATATTCACTTATTTATCATTTCCTTTATCTTTTATTATACCATTCTAGGCATTCACATGTGAGGAAAACAATATTAAATATTTATATCAACAACCCACCTTTACCACTGCTAGTGGGCCCATCACCCCTTATGAGTATATTAAAACAATGGTGAGAATTAATATTACAAAATATTTCCCAATACACCCTAAGTGCTTAGAGACACTTTCCAAGGATGTTGGAACTATGATATATGCCATAGGATTTACAAGGTGGATGACACCTTAATCCTAACAATTGTAATAGCTATGTATTCAATAATACACCATTAGTTATGATTTTTTTAGGTACATTTTACATGCTAGTGCAATCCTTTCCTATCATTTAAATATATTATCTAACTATACATCATTCCATCCTGACATGAGGATCTACCTTTGGTGTACTTGCCTAATTAAAATATATTCTAGGGTTAGTTCTCTACCATTCTAATTGATAGATATGATTCTATATAAAAATTATCAATCATTCTCTTCAATGCAAACTAATTCCATATATGATGAAGTTGTGCAAGATCTAATAGGAAACTCATATTATTTACTCTATTCTATAAAATTCTACACTACTTAGAGTGCATGAATGCAATTGCATAGAAGAAAAAAGAGTGTACAAAAAATGCTTGATTGTGTTCTACCTTTTCCATATAAATCACCTCAAAATACAACTAAAATATAACCTCAAAATATTTTTCATACCCATGGTAATTTCACATGTGTTTTTGACCATGTAGAGGATATGTCAGGACGACTTCATTTGAACATGAAAAGGCTTGGATAATAATATTTTTTCCAACAAATGTTAAACATGTGGAATGGGTGCTACACATGTTCCACTTAGGCACCTTCTAATGAAGGACCTTTGAGTATATGTAACACCTTCTATGGTTTTGGATCTAGTTATAAATATTATATCTTTACTACTTGAAACATCTAATATTTCTATCTAAACTATTTTATTTATGGTAGCACACCACCTTGACATGAGAATTGCAAAATTAAAATCTCAATCCGTGTCTTGCTTATCCATTTGTATGTTTAACTATGATTATATGTGCAACTTTAAAGGACACTCTAAGATATTATATGTGATAATCTAGCTGCACAAATTCTCTAGTCTAAATACCTTCTTTCTAATAGGCATTTCCTATTATAGACAAGATTGCTTCTAATGATGCATATGGTTTTAATATTTGTTAGAAAAATAACGGACTTCAAATTTTAATCACCATCATTTTTTCCAATCCATCTTCTTATTACCATGAAATGGAATATTATAAAATAGTCAAATCAAGGGGATAAAGCATCCCATTAGATAAATGATTAAGGATAACCATAAATATTTATGTGCCATTAAAATGTATATATCCATTGTATATGATAATATCAATGCTAAGATTACCCAAGTGAAAAAATCACCCAAATAATGTGAGGAATGAATAAGATAAGTACTAGATATTTTTTAAGGCTTCTTCTAAAATTCCCATATACATATGTTTAACACTTAATCCTAGCATGGATAGATACAAAACTACCATGTTGGATATAATGAAAGTATGAACAAGGAAATATAGATCATTTGAAATTGAATTCCTTACTACTAAATCCTTCTATAATTTTAAATCTCATATTCATTTTAATAGTAGCCATTGGTGTTGTAATTATTGAATACACTTTGGTGGGGGTGAAGAAGAAAGAATTTGTCACCCTTTTGGGAAAGTGAGTTTTTAATAAGTTTGGATTCAAACCTATTTAAGCTAAATAAGTGCTTGGTCTAATCCCCATGTGTCGTGGACATTAAATCTATGTGTCATATGGGGTTCAACCTAGCTTAGTTTGACTAAACTAAGTTGGGTCAAATCCCATCAACTATAAAAACAATAATTCTTCATTTTATATGTGTAGAGTTGGGTTGAAGTGGGTCCAATCCAACTAGCTTTAGCTAAACCCACTTCAATCTAACATGTTTATTGGTAGTTTAGGTGGAAAATTTTTAGCTCCAAATTCTCTTGTTTTTAAATTGAGGTTCAAAATATATCTTTTTTCCATCACTTTTGATAAATTTTTACATTTGCAAAACTTTGTTTAAAAATAAAAATAAAAAAATGCTTTTGTAGATCTCATTTCATAGATTAATAAGAAATATTTTTTAATTCTATTTTAATTTTATTAACTATTTTCTTTTTCAATTTGACTTGCTTGAAAGTTAAGATTGATTATGTTGACAAAACATAGTTAAAAATATTTAAAAGTGAATAAATTCATTACATTAAAAGAGAGTCCCCATAATTCAAGACATGCAACTTTAAACATTTATTTAAAAATATTTATTGAAATTCACGTTTTCATTGCATTGTAATATCAAGTTTATAATACAAGAAAAAATAGAAGAATAATTTATTTTTACAAATATCTTAACATCACATTAACCTTTATGATTTATTTTCCAACAATTAAATATTAGTGATATTTTTCCAAAAGATATCTTAAAATATTTTTTAATTTTAAAAATACAATGGTAAACTACATTGAAATATTTCATCTTTTTTTTTTAAATATACATATACATACATAGTTGTGTGTACATTTATTATATGAACATATATATACACACATATAATTGTTCAAGTTAAAAGGATAAAAGTTGTTGCCCTTTTTATTTATAAAAGGTGACACATTATTGTGCTTTTGCACTAGGATTTATTTTTTCTACACATTTTCTCTTTGAATTCCTCTTACATTTTACATCTTTTCTATTTTTGTTCCTCCATTGACATTTTTGTATGAGATATTGGAAGATAACAACATAGAACATAAATCAATACAAATAAATCAACTCAAAATAGCCAGTGAGAAGGTGGGCAAGATGTCAAATTAAATTTTACATTTTAAAATTTTGGTATTCATATTTACAACTAGAGAAGTGATCTAGTTTAAGTTCTCATGAGAAAATATGATTAAAGGTGGTAAATAGCGTGAGTCTAGGGATCAATATCATTCTATAGAGATGGATGATGATAATATTGGGATATGGTGATACCACAAGCCAAAGCCATGCTAGAATATACCACTTATAAACTTATTAATACATGAAAAGTAAGCGCAAAAAATAAAAAGGGAATGAGATGCAATTTTTACCATTACAATATAATAAATAATAAGATAGATCCCTACTAGGTTATTTGAATGTTTAGCCCATTTTTAGCATTGATTTGACTATTATACTAGATTTTCCTTGTATGAGAATAATATTGTTGTGATTGAATTTTTGTTGTACAAAAGAATCCTTTCATTAAACAACATCTTAGATTTCAATAACAGATACAGCCTAAAAATTATAGTTTAGCATAATTAATTTTTGATATCAATTAAAATAGATTTGAAAATAATCATGATATGATAACTCACTAATCAATGATTTAATATAACCAAATCTAAAAAAATTAGTTTCAAATATTAAATTATCATTATAATTATTAATTTTATATGAATGGCTTACCATCAAGATATTATATTTCAAAATAGTTGTGAAAAACGTAAAAAAATCTATTAATTTAAATAGAAAATAATAACAAATGAAAATTCATAAAATTTGTTTAATGATAAGATGTTAACGCCCTTCCATCAATTAAGACTCTAGAATTAATGTTTGAAGATAAAAAACATTAATTATATATGAAGGATACAATTATCTAAGGAAAGATAACTAAGACATATTTGTTTTGCTTGGGATGGTTTTGGTCCACAAAACATAATGCTGTCATCTATATTTATTTTTTATTTTGAGGATTATAGCGTCCAGATAAACGATCTGCAGTCCCGTCTTTGTATAAGCTCTCAATTAATTCATATTTTCTATAATTACTTCTGAGGGTGGCTTCTTGTTGTGCTCCCAGCTTTTCTTCTTCTTCTCTTTGATGCTGCATTCATCAAACAAATTTTCAAAGTATCATGCTATAATTCTATCTAAATCTTATAACACCACCAAGTTATTCATTTAATAATCACCTTCAATAATTCTGCAGCTTCTGCAGAATGTTTCATGGCAAGCTGCTTCACTTCTGAGACAATATTCCAATGGCGGTCATTGGAATTGATCCAACGACACCTTATTCTTCTTCCAGGGAGTGGTGGACGGTCAGGAAACATTTCAATTTTTGCTTTGATTGCTCTCACTGGTCTAGGCATGCCAGCTATCATGAATACATTTACTGTTATTTCTGTCACTGCATTTGCAGCCTCTTGTTCATTTTGCATTTCAACCAAAGCATTTATGCCCACATTCTTGGCCTCCAAATAATTTGGTAATATTTGGACATCTAATACCTCCCCAAATTGTCCAAGTGCATTCTTGAGGATTGGGACAGTTACCAATGGTGAAAGATTGTCCAGAAATACTGTTCTCTTTACCTTCTCTAAGAATGCATCATATTCCTCTTGTTGCTGCCTCAATGAGTCAGTTGCCTCCATAACTGCTTAAGGATAAGGATTTGATAACTTCTTAATTGTTACTTACAATCACAAAAACAATTTGTTATAGAAGGAATAATATTTAATTTTAGATATTGTTGTATTCTATTTTGGATTTTCCATTAGTAGAGCCAAACATCATGTGGAAACTAAAGGGAGAGATTATCTAATGCACTTTTATTAAAATGGGCTGTGAATAAAAGAATGACTCAGAATGCCAACAAACAATTATCAAAGTTGAATTTAATTATTTTTTTTCTTAAATCATTTTGTATTTTTAAAGTTATTAAAATAAAATTGAGATTTATATAGAGAAATGTTTCATTTAAAAGAATAAAATAATTACGGCATATTTATTTAGTTAAATATCAAATAATTTAGTGGTAAAATAGTTAACAGTAATTTTATATTTAAAAATAATAAATAGTCATTCTATTTTTATCACTCTACTTAAATAGACATACAATTTAATGATCAAACAATTAAGAAAAGTTTACACCTCATCTAAAAACAAAAATCACAAATAATTATCTTATTTTTAAATTAAAAATAAAACTAAACCTCTATCTTTTATATTTACTATTTAAATAAAAATTAATCATAAAATTAAATTAATCTTTAAATCATCATTACTTGATGAGTTATGTAAATTAATTTTGAATATTTATTATCAAGCTTAACGAGAGTTTATTTTCCTTTGCAAGTACATTAAATTCAGTACTTTTCAATGACGTGTGGCTCAGGTATCTTTCAGTTTCCCTGAAGAAACAGAAGGATCAAAATATGAAAACATTAAATACTTCTTTGATGAAATATTATAAAGGGTGCCATCACAGACCTAACTTAGCACATGTAAGTTGTCATTCTGTAATATGAAAGCATTAAATACTGCTTTGATGAAAATATTATAAAGGGTGCCATCACAGACCTAATTTAACACATGTGAGTTTCATTTTGTGAGGAAAAGTTCAACTTATAAAGAAGCACGGTTTGAAACGAGTTACAGGGTTTCTAGATTGATCACAATAAACATATGTTGAAATCACTCTCAATAATATTTCCTCTATGGATTAAATCACAGATAAGCAGGTCATTTTCAAGGTTTGGCTCAAAGCCAGGATTGACGAAGTACCTCACACCCTTTGAAAATTCAAAGTCTGGTAAATAACAAAGAAAAAGCTGACGGAAATGGTAGGATTGTGAAAAGGAATAAAGTGCTAATCTGAAATGAAATGAAATCTGTTTCCTCCAGCATTTCGTTAAAGACAGATTAATCTTTTTATGCTTACAATTTCAAAGAAAATAAAATTAAATCTGTTTCCTCCAGCATTTCATTAAAGACAGATTAATCTTTTTATTCTTACAATTTCAAAGAAAAGAAATTAAATCTGGTAAATAACAGAGAAAAAGCTGAGAGAAATGATAGGATTGTAAAAAGAAATAAAGCCCTAACCTGAAATGAAATGAAATCTGTTTCCTCCAGCATTTCATTAAAGACAGATTAATCTTTTTATTCTTACAATTTCAAAGAAAATAAGATAAAAGACAGATTAATCTTTTTATTCTTACAATTTCAAAGAAAATAAAATTAATGATAAGATTGTAAAAAAGAAATAAAATGCTAACCTGAAATCTGTTTCCTCCAACATTTCATTAAAGACAGATTAATTTTCTTTCCTTTTATTATTGAAATTAAATAAATATTTTTATTCTTTCAAAGAAAATAAAATTCCTAACCTGAAAGGAAATTAAATGTAACCTGTTTCCTCCAGATTCCCACGCCTTTCTATAAATTCAACAAACTTTAATTAATAAGACAAGCAGGTCATTTTCAAGATCTGTTTCAACGGCAGGATGGAGAAAATACCTCACGCCCTTTGAAAATTCAGAAATCTGATAAATAACAGAGGAAAAGGAAACAGAAATGGTAGGGTTGTAGACAGAACAAAGAACTAACCTGAATTGAAATGAAATCAGATCTGTTTCCTCCAGTGTCTCATTGAAGAGAGATTAATCTTCTTTCCTTTTATTATTGAGGAAACTATCTATTTTTCTTCTTACGCTATCATTTTATATTGAGGAAATGAGAAGTGGAACAGTCAACCACCGTCGGTTTAATTGCCTTTGATTATTGCATGCTTGCATTTTCCCTCTTGATTAGGACTAGCTTTGTTAATTTGTCTACATGGTATTATTTCTTTTACATTTATGTTATTATTATTTCTTTTATATTTTTGGTGAATGTGCTATTTTTACATCCCTATTCTTATGGGATTTATTCTTTCTATATTAGAGTTTTAAATGTAATATTTTTAATTTTTACCATTCATTTTATATTTGATTATGACTAGGGTCTCAAGATTAAAGTTTGGGTTTTCATTGTGATATCAATTTGATTCTTACCTACCAACCAATCTTTGTTTGTTCATTTTTTCTAGATCATTCATTATGGATATCATAGGTCATTACTTTAAGCCTCTCTTCGTGAATGAAAATATTTATTTTACTTTGTTTTTATCCTTTGTGATATTTGATCCTTACATCCTTGATGTGCTCATGTCTTTTTAAATGCTACATATGAATGGCAATGTATATTCTATGGAGATGGTTATTAATCATTTATATCCTTTTCCTTCCTCCATATTGATTATTTTCATTCTCTTTTAAATACATGACCACTTAAATTTCTCATGAATTTCACTTTGATTACATTTTTCTTATGACTAGTGTTAGCATTGTTTATGAGCATGATGATGTTTTTAACTAATTTTTTTCCTTCGCATTCATTGGTTCATGCTATTGACACACCTTGTGTGATGTATATTCATAATGATTATTTACTCTATGATATATTACATGATGATAACATGAATTGTTATGACCATTCATTATCTTCTGGCGTAGATATTACTAGCACTACATTATTTCTTGCTACATTACATGATGATTTATTGCTCTGAATGATGAATTTCTACATGATGGTTTTAATGGTTCATATAATGCATCTCTACATGCTAATTCATTCTTACAAGTATTAATGAGTATTAAGATTGAGATATCTGGTTAATAATGTATTTATAGTTAGTTTCACTAAAAGAGCATTTTCATGTTTTGACTCATCTTTTATGTTTTATCATCCCTTTATACCATTAGTACATGGTTTTATAGCATATTTTTCTTGCCCTATCTTTCTTAAGGAAATTCTAGCCTCCTCTAAGACTCCTTGGGGCATATATTTGATGCTTTTATACCCTCTTCACTTGACATTACTATGGGTAATATCATATATATTTCTATCTAGGACCTAGAGTTATTATTTAGGGTACACCTAATTTTCCCCTACTTTGGCCTACATTACACACAAAATCTATTGTCATAGTTACCATGTAGCACTTGGGTCATACTTATGAAATGTTTGATAGAGGTTAAAAAGTCACATCTAATAATCTAGTGTTACCACATGACAACCTATTTATCTATTTTTTAGATCATTTATTATATTCCCACTTTTTTGAATGCATGCTAATATTTTATATAACAAATAAGGAACATAAGGAATATAACATCAAATTGATAAAATTTAAATTATGTATGCTCAAAAATATCTTAAAGTGATCTAGTGCACGTACACCACCTATATAAGGATATCATTTTGAGTATTTCCCCTAGACTCTTGCACAATTATTGTCATATATTGAGCCAAGATTAATAATGATGAGCTATTAATATTATTCTTGTAAGTAATATTGTCAATTCAATGGCTATATTATGGATGACATGTTCACTTTCTCTCCCTTCCCCTTTGTCTTGATTTTACTCCCTTTCCCATTTTTCATTTGATCTTATTACATTTTATTGCAAGTAAATTAAAGTATATTGTAGCTAGTTTTAATATTAGTTTTCTCTTTCAACTATTGAATTGAGATTTACCTAATAAGTCTCTTTTTAAAAATTTCTAATTTTACCACTAATATATCTTCAAACACCAAGCCCTAGTTACCTTAAGACCTTAAAGAGGATTTTAGTCTCCTTTCTATAGAGGAGTTGATTTACCAAATCTTGAAGTCATCTCTTATAATTTCACAAGCCAATAATTGCATTTATTAGTTCTAAAAAATAAAAATAAAAATTATTTGATTGTATCTAGATCTTACACCCAAATAATTTCTTAATGTCAATCCTTAAATACCTTTATATATTGTTATGAAATATGAGGATATACATGTCAAAGTGTTTCTTAGTTCATATGGATCCATCTTAAATATATGTAGTGAGGATTGTTTGAAGAAGTTTGAAATGTTGGCAAATGTTATTGTCTAAAGGTTTTGACAATAGTGGTATATAGTCTATGTGTTTTAATAACCTTTCTATTATAGTTTGATTCCTTATTATTGTTTAGTTCTTCCATTTAGTGCCTAGGAAAATAAAAAAGCCAAACATCATGTGGAAAATAAGGAAAAAGTCTCTCAAATAAAATTTCATTAAAATAGGTTGTGAATTATGCAATGACTTGAAATGCCAACAAACAAACATATTTTCAAAATAGAGTTTAGTACTATTTATTTAAATCATCTTGCATTTGTAATTATTAAAATAAAATTTAGGTATTAGTTACACTTTTTAGAATATGTTTTAAATTAGAAATATTAATCATATGAAGGATTTCAAAGGGTAGGTGATGGATTTTAGGTTGAAAAAAGCATTTAAAATGAACTCTATGATAGTGTTGAATACAATTTAGAAGGTGTTATGAGATACCTTTCTCTCATCCTCTCATAGATATAGGGTTAATAAAGACATATCTTTTATGTTTGTTGCTATTCTATTGGATACAATTGAGACAAAACAAAGACATGTGGGCTATTGTGGATATGATCATGAAGTCTTGGTGGTGCTATGGTGTTAAGAAGGTTATGGATGATGTGATGATTGCTTTAGGGTTCAATCCAGATAGTGGAAAATGGTTTCTTATCAACCCACATTTCTTTGGCCCTTGGACTTCATTCATCTTTAGGGTTGTGGGTGAGGACAACAATGCCCACCATCACAAGGAAAAGTGGGGTATTTATTTCTTAAGTGGCTGCATGCATCTTCACCCTATCGAATGCGAACTAGTTTATCACACTAGTATCTCATCACCTCATAGACACAGGGTTAATATAGACACATCTTCCATGTTTGTTGTTATTCTACTAGACACAATAGAGACTTAA
Source organism: Sequoia sempervirens (assembly GCA_007258455.2). Taxonomy (NCBI): domain Eukaryota; kingdom Viridiplantae; phylum Streptophyta; class Pinopsida; order Cupressales; family Cupressaceae; genus Sequoia; species Sequoia sempervirens. Next base: position 118,115 of record VDFB02056112.1, read on the forward strand.
AGAAGACATGTGGGCTATTGTTGAGATGATCATAAAAGCTTGGTGGTGCTATGCTATTAAGAAGCTTGTGGATGATGCGATGATTGGTTTGGGATTCCATCCAGATAGTGGAAAATGGCTGCTTAGCAACCTACATTTTTTTTGGCCCTTGGATTCCATTAATCTTCAAGACTATGGGTGAAGACAACAATTCATACCATTGCAAGGAAAAATGGAGTATTGATTTCATAAAAAAGTGATTGCATGCATCTCCACCTCATAGGACATGAACTAGTCTATCACATTGGTATTTAATAGCTTGAACACTAATAAAGTTGACACATATGAAGAAGGACCTCGACCATGCTATAGGGTTAGATATTTTAAGAAATTAGTAGAAAATATTAAATAGACGAATAGTTAAAAGTTGTATAATTCAAAATGAACTTTAATATTATTCATCTTCAATGGAGATGACTGAATTTAATTTTGAATTTTGAACGCCTGTTTTTAAGTCGTCCGAGCAGTTTATTTTCGTGGCGAAGAAGTCTCCAGCACAAAACCGCCGATCTGTTTATGTAAACCCGTTTTTGCTTCTTGTTGTCTTTTTGTTCCTAATTAATAAATGATAGTGACTTGAACCAGACGGCAGTTTAGTCTTGAAAATTAATAATTTCTATGAAAAAACAGAAGGAAGAAGAAAAAGTGCTTTGATGACGTATTACAAAGGGTGCCATCACAGGCCTAATTTAACACATGTAAGTTGCCATTTTGTGAGGAAATGTTCAACTTATAAATAAGCACAGTTTGAAAGGAGTTAGAGAGTTGTTTTTCTCTGTTTCTAGATTCATTACAATAAAACATATGTTCAAATCACTC
>VDFB02056112.1:119072-136256 GCA_007258455.2 Sequoia sempervirens
CAACCACAATTTTGGAGCCTTTTTTGATTTCACATCCATCATCCTAAAACATGAGATTATATCCTTTGCTACACATTTTTCCAACACTAAAAATGATATGTCTCAAACCCTTAACATAAAGAACATCATTTGTATTATGCTTTCCATCAAATCTAATTGAGTCTTTTCCACATATCTTAGCAGATGTATCATCACCAAACTTTACTAGACCTCCTTCATATTTCTTAAGTTTACCAAACTTACTTTTGTCACCAGTCATATGATTTGAGAATCCGCTATTAATAATCTAGTAGTTCTTCTCCTCTCTAGCATGAAAAGCAGTCACCATAGTTCCTTCAGTGTTATTAACTACTTCTAGAGCACTATCCTTCACACATCTCTTAGAGTTAGTAGAATTAGTTTCATCTTTAATATCCATGAACAAGCATTCACTATCCTCATCATCTACATAATCAGATTCATCATCGAATATACTAGCATCTTCTCTAACATAATAACTTTTCTTAATTTTTTTACCTTTGTTTTCTTTATTCTTGTCATTCAAGGCTCTATTTGGACATCTTGAAGCATAGTTACCTATCTTTCCCTGGTGAAACATTTGAAAACTTAACTCTATATTTACTAGTGCCCTTTTTCCTTAAAAGTAAAATTGCAACAACTTGGTGAGGATTAGCTTAGAATATAGGCAATTGCAACCTTGAATATAAAGGCTTACTGCTCGAAAGAACTCACTACCGGATTACAAAAAGAAGAAGAAGAATTTTCAATGAGAAATTCATCTCAATGAAATAGAAAAATCCCACCACAACATCACTAACACATTTGTGGTCCTTAGAGATAGTAGACACCTTTTGTTCCTTGCTTCTAGTAGTCCTAACTCGTGGGCTGCTTGCACTTCCACAAATTCATAAGTTCACATTTTTTACAATTTGCATCAAAAATTTACTCTTGAATTCTCCATCAACTTGTCACTATGTATACCTTGAACCTTGAAAACATTCTCAAAGGTTGGCTATACCTCAACTATGCAAATTCAAATTATGTTGACACCAAAACATTCTTGTGGTGGGAAGGAATGAAGGAGAAACCACATCAAACCTTAACTTAGACGTAAATACATTCATACATACCACACCATGCTTCCACAATCACCAAAGCAAATTCACAATTAGTGTAAACACCTAAGGTTGGATAAACCAGTGTAAACACCATTAACATTTATGTACACACTTCCTCAAATCCAAAGATGACTCATGGACATGAAACATCACTTGAACACAACCTATAATATTCCACAAACACCACGAAATCCAACAAATTCCTTCAAAACAACTTTCACTTGAAGAATGTATACACCCAATACACTTAGACAACCTTCCACACATTGTGACTCAAGAAACCAACTTTCGAAGCACCAAACCACAAACAACTTTGATTGTAGGTATATATGATCATTATTAGCACACTTCCAGAATTGCAAGACCAGAAACCAAATTGCAAGGAAATGCAAAGAAAAACAATTTCTCCTAGACACCATTACAATATGCAGCTCACACATTGGTGAACACAAATCTCTTTGTACGACGATCTAAACCAAGAAATTCTGAATATAGAACCTCTAAACACCTCTAACCAACATATCCAAACTACATAGTAGATCTTCGACAGAGTAAATGCGGAGCCAAACTAGATCACCACTATTCACACTAGAACACCTTAGCAACACACTATTTCCCTCTTTTATTTAGATTTTCTCAAAAGCACTTGGAAACCAAGCACCAAAGACATATACTCATTATCTTCAACACTTCCCCATCACTAAACCAACAACATCCACAAATAGAATCTTATTAAAGCAACACTGGAGTTTGACACCAATAACACTTACTAATGACAACATAATACAACTAATCAAAGCATCACCAATTGATATTAATGACAACACAAACAATCTCCCCCAAGCTTGTTGACACCAAACTTATTGACATCAATGGCAACACCAACTACTCATACTTGCAACACATCCAATTAACCTATGTATTTAAATATCTTGTAAACACTAGTATAATAAAATATAAGGAATAGCAAGCATAATGTACCATTATGAAACATGTGAAGTCAAGTATATATGAAATAAAGGTAACCTAAATCTAACACCATGTAAATGAAAGTAAGATGGATATATGAGAAACATGCATGTGTAAACAACAAGAAGTCAGTCTTAGTATTTTCTATAGTATGTGCATCATAAGGAGAATACACCTCAAAAAGTGAATAAGAGATATCACAAAGGATAAAATCATAAAGATACAATAATTGCCAACAAAATAAAGAGATGTACCATCAAATAGAACACACAAAAATGAATATTTTCATCATTAAGTCACTTTTGTGCATCCATAATTAGCGAAGACGTAGAAGGGTCTATATATGATATATATAAAGTGAATAATAGATATGGAAATTCTAAAATAATAAGTCAAAAAATCAATAATTCAAAGAACAGAAAACCCTAGACTTTAAAGCACTAAGTGGGTATGAAATGTTGAGTTTCACCAAAATGTAAAGAAAATAAATGCACGGTGCTCTAATTTAGATTCTAATTAACTAATGTAAAATAATATGTAACATTGAGACCTAAATATGAATTAAGTTTGGTAGCTAAAAATGAAAGGGGGGAATAGATTAGCTATTTCATTTGGAGATTCTTTATTTTATCCCTTGCTTGAATGTTGTTCTATGATGAATTTGATAGAAATTACTTTAAAATAATAATGAAATAATGATTTAAAAAGTAGATAGATATTGACAATGGACTTTCTAGTGTCTTGGATAGGTTCATATACACAAGTTTTTCCTTTTTGAAAAAATTATTCCTAGTAGCCTTGTTGTGTCCTCTAATCTTCTACTATGTAGCACCCATGTATGTATCTAAAGATGTGTGATGCTAAGAACCTTGGGGAACTAGTAGTGTGCAAAAAAATTTATGCAACTTCCTTGGTGATTAGTTAATCTCTATTACTATTTGTAGCATTGTAAATTGTCACCCTTGACAATTTTACACTAGGTTTAGCTCCCCCCTTTCATTAGACCTAATTGTGCTCTTAAATTCTCCATTTTATGGTCACCTTTGGAAAATCAGAATTAAATTGGGAATATTATTTAATATTGATCTAATGAAATTAAAAGACCCAAAATAGGTCTGGACTAGGGCGTCACTACTCTTTTCTAGCCAATTTTGTCCCCAATTTAAATATGTTATGGTCAACATTTTAAAATTTATAAATTTAAATTCTTTTGTCGACTTTTGATAATTAATTTTGTAGGAAAATGAATTATTGCATATAAATACAAGTCTTTTTCACCATTTGAAATCCTAAGCAACCTAATGAATCATAAGGAAATGATTGAGCAATTGAGCATCCTAAAAGGAAGCCAAGAAAAGAATTAGGAAAGTTTATAGCACTTATTATCAGTCAAGATTCATGTTTGCAATGCATCAAGTTTATATGTGAGTTTATTCATGTTTTACATTTATTTGTTTTGTGAGTATTAACACTTGTAAGACCTTCAATCAAATGTCCAATTCTCCTTGTATTTGATTAGTACAATGGCTTCAATCCATCAAGGAAAGAAAATATGAGTGGTAAGTTGCAATGCTTGTCAATTTGTCACTCATTTTTATCCATTTTTATGTAAGAGGGATTCCCAATAAACCCTCTTATCTGAAATTACACTCAAACAACCATAACAATGCAAGAAAATCCACAACATAATTTCATGAATTCATTTGAAGGTTGCAATACAAAGTCTACACAATATGGAAATCTGATTACAATATTGTTTTTAGTAAACAAATGACTGAAGGGAAGCAATATATGCCCTTTACATAATCTGAAAATAATGTAAAAACAAGCTACAACAACAAAAACAATTTATGTGCTCCATGAGCACCTCCAAATCTACACCTTTCTCATGCAATCAATCACCTAAAACCCTTCAACCTTCAACAATGGAGCCTTCAATCTTTAATGGATGTCATAATCCTCTTGACCTACAACAAAAAGTCTTCAAAACACCATTTGATAATACCATGCCAAGCTCCCTCTTTTCCCCAAACTTGCTACCACAAATGAATTGCCAAAACATGCATTACAACCCTCCCCAAAAATCAAAAATCTATTTTTTTCCCTCCAATTGGAAAATTCATGACAACCTCCATGGAATTAGTGCTTTCAAAGATGAAAAATCAATAAATTATTTTTAATGCCATTTAGTAACTCCCACAAACCTAATGCCCAGGTTTTCTTTTTTAGATTTTTTCAAAAAAATGCAACTACACCTCCACTACCCAACTTTCCAACTTGCATAACAAAGGTGGCATTTATTTTATTAATTTAAATTATACCAAATTTATTCAAATCAACCCAACAACATGAAATAAAAATAAAGATTCTAAAATTTGTATTTTTTGATTTAAGATTGCTAGCAACCATGGATGCTCCTACATCAGACACCCATGGTATAAAGTGTGTGAACATAGTCTCACAAAACAAAGTTGAGTAGTATAAATACTCTTTCAAGTTGCAAGAAACTTGCAGAATACTCCAATCCCTTGATGGTACCCTAAAAAAAATTATTTCTCCTCTTCCAACACTTATCTAGAACAGGTAACCTCCTCCTTTGACAACTCTGCTCTTTATTCCTCTTCCTTGATTTGGAATCAGCTCCACCATACCCCAACCACCTCCTCCGAGTGTATCTCACATTATCCTCCAATATTATTGGATTCAACCCACCAAAGTCCATTCACCTCCATCAAATTGCACCTACACTTAACTCTACAACACCATACAAACCCTTCTTTACATACCAATCATCTATAACAAACTCTAACTAAAACATCTCATCTATATTCACTAACTCATCCATCTCAACATGAAATTCATATTTCTTAAATTCATAGAGAAAATATTTTACCCTCTCATCACCTGTTGCAATTTCAATTTTATTCTCTTCTTTTCATTTTCCATAATCAATGCATCCCACTTTATTTATACTATTCTAATTTGGATTAGTAAATCATATTCACTCTTTTCTATATCCTTTAATATAATTTTATTTACTGCATCCTCATTATACTCACATTTATCTTCATAACAATATTCAAAAAAAAACTTTACCTGAGTTGTCTCCACTACTACTTGATTCTTTCCTCACTTTCTCTTACCATTTCACTCAAACACAAGTCATCTTTAGTTTCAATCTCATTAAATTATGAAAATTTTCTTTTCTTTCTTGCTGCAACATACTTTTCATCTTCCTCATACTCACCCATTACATTCACATAATTCATATGCAAATCATAATCACCAATTAACTCACAAAATACAAGTTTTACCTCCTTATTTGTTGTTGCAACTTTGGTATCCACTTCTTCAATTTCCTCCATTGCACTTAACTCTTTTGTTATTGTTGCAACCTTTGTAATTGCATCCTTCATGTCTTCCAATAGACATTCCTCACCTTTAGGTTTATCAATTTCTTTATATTCATCCTCTTCTTCTTCCTTTGTGACACATGCATGACGCCCTACTATGTCTTCTTTCTTTTCTACAGTCAAAGTATCATTAGAAGGATAATCAAAATTACCTTCAACTCTTCTCTCTTTTTTCTCCTTTCAATATCTTCTCATAATTCATCCACTTGTTGCTGCAATTCTATCATCCCAACTCTTATTTATTCTTGCTCTGTCTCTAATTCTCTCTCTGATTTTCTCAAGTCCAGGAATCCTCAAAATCCATCCAATGAATAAAGTCGTTTTCTTCTTCCTCTTTTCCATTATTAAGGCCTGACAAATACTTAACACAATATTTAAAAACCCTTAGGTTCTATGCATGTAAACTGCCTCACTCAATGACCTGTTTACAAATCCTCAACACTTTCCACCCCAAAATCTTGGTGTAAATTGCCTCACATTGGTGCTTCTTCCTACACATTAGGAACTCCTACTCTGATACCACTGATGTAAGAGTGATTCTCAATAAACCCTCTTCTTTGAAATTGCACTCAAACAACCAAAACAATGCAAGAAAACCAACAACACAATTTCATGAATTCATTTTAAGTTTGCAACACAAAGTCTACATTATATGAAAATATTATTACAATATTGTTTTCAGTAAAAAAATGATTGAAGGGCAGCAACATATTCCCTTTACATAATCTAAAAATAACATAAAAACAAGCTAAAACAACAAAAACAATTTATGTGCTCCATGAGCACCTCCAAATCTGCACCTTTCTCATGCAATAAATCACCTAAAACCCTTCAACCTTCAACTAAAATCCTTCAAAAAACCCTTTGAGAATACACACCAAGCTCCCTCTTTTCCCCAAGCCTATAGCCACAAATGAATTGTGAAAACATGCATTACAACCCTCCCCAAAAATCAAAAATCTAATTTTTTCCCTCCAATTGGAAAAGTTGTGACCACCTTCATGGAATGAGTGGTTTCAAAGATGGAAAATCAATAAATGATTTTAATTCCTAGTAATTCCTACAAACCCAATTTCCTTTTAGATTTTTCAAAAATGCAAATCCACACCTCCACTACCTAATTCACAATCCTGTATATAACAAGGTGGATTTTTTTTTTAAAATTAAATTGCTTTCAAACTATCCAACCAATCCAACAAATATGAAATAGTAAAACGCAAATCTAAAAAATTTGACATTTCTTTGTTGATGCAAGATTGTTATAAACTTGGATGCTCTGTACCTAATTTGCTCATGTCAATCGAGGGTAAGCACTCTTTACATCATCATAGTCTTTGTGGAGGTGGAAACACCGAAACAAGGTTTGACTTAGGCAAGCCCCTATATGGTACAACCCTTTCTCTACTCTTTTGTAAGTAGGTGATAAATATAAAGCAGATTTGGGAAAGGATTGAAGACCTAATTGTAACATCAAGAATTCAAGCCTCTTATGTCAAAAAATTAGGGCTAGTGGAATTAATCATTAGCAAATGAAGTTTTGAAGCTAAGTTCAAAAAGGAAGAACCTACAAACTATGACCATTTGAGATCTAGTTTTTTTATTTCCAATATTTTTACTTCTTGGTATAGGGCACCACCACCCATGTCCAGCCAATTTGAGTCCAAATTCATATGTCAAGTTCCTCTGTCTTTGTACTCTATTATTCTATAATTTATTTTTATGTTTCAAATCTGCATTCTCTGTAATTACATCATTTTTTTGTAGCTTCGTAGTTGATCTATATACACATTTGTATTATCAAATCAAGTTAACCATTAATCAATCAATAAACATCACTCTTCCCCAAGAAATAACCAAAACCCAAATCCACCATTCTAGCTTAAGTCCATTGAGGTTATTAGGCAAGTGGGTGTTCATGATAATTTTCAGTTTCTCTTCAATATGATGTAGGAGAAAGTGTGATTTAGACCCTAGATCCCATTTTCCTACATCACATTATTAAATAGATTCAAGCACACATCTTGAGTGTAAATGCAAGATGTGTAGATGATGAATTAACTATACATGGTACTTATTTATGTGGATGCTCATACAAGTTCTTAGTCTATATTCATTATTGTGTAAATAATATTTGTTTGATAGATATTTAATGATTTAATAATAACCTAAGGCTTATCTTTGAGATCCTAGGTGCTTATTTTTTTTGTATTTGACATATAAACTAATAGTAACAATCAAACTATCTAAAAGGATCAACTCAAAAAATCAAGATATGAGACAAATTAGGACTATTTTGTGGGACTAGTCAAGTGATGGACCTACTACCATGGTCTATTCTAGTAAATGAAAAATCCTAAGCAAAAAAAAAAAAGATCTTTTTAAATGATCAATAAAAAATAAGTGATAAGTTATGGGGTGAAGTCAATTATACATAACATAGGACATATTGACCATTAAGATATTACATTCAAGTAAAGGCCAAAATTGAAAGTAAAACAAAAGGTTAAAAGGATAAAATATGCACTTTTCTCCTCTACACATAATTTTTTGTGTGCTAATTCTTATACCCTATACTCTCATTATAATTAGTAGGGTTAAAAAAATATAAAATTATAGACTTTTGTTATGTATGTATGGTTATGAATTAATTAATAATTATTATTTTAAATAAATAAAATATATTTATGTAAATAATATAGGCTAAGTAAACAAATACAATCAATAAGCACCTAATTAGCCTTGATTAATTAGTTTGATTGATAATTATAATAAATATTTAAAAATAAAATGTCATGGATAGAGGTGTACTTAGCATTAGAACTAATGATGTAGAAATATTGATGATTTATGATGGCTATGTTTTCCACTATCAAAAAATTGATGTCCTTAATTTGATTAATGTGTTAGAGTTCGTGTGATCTAAAAAATATGTGGTTCACACGTAAATGTTTCAAGCTCAATCCTAAGTATTGCAAAGTTTACCTAACATGTGAAATCAATCTATAATGTTAGAATAACAAAATGTGATTCAATATAATTTATCACCTTCACCTTCCAAATAGGTGAATGTTCCAAGGTAGTGTTCAAGGGCACCATTGGTGATATTGTTGACTTGATAGGTGATCATACTCTCCTAGGTCAATCCCCTTGAAAAGGAAAATTAATGGTGATGATAAAAAAATAAAGAAAACATTCACTAAAATATAGATGGCCTATATTAGCTGGTCTGTTTAGAAATAAAAATATGATATAAGGGTTTTTCCTTGTAATCCTCTAGCTTCATATAAATTAAATGCACATTGAATATCTTTAAATATCATGAAATATTAGCATGTCACACAAATGTGTTCTAAGTCAACTCATAATAGCTAGAAGGAGTTAGGAAAGTGAGAATCAACATTTGGATTCAAATATTTGAATTTTTAGGGTCATGCTTGCATGCCCCCTAGAGATTGAACTAGGTCAATCTCGAGTATTGCAAAAATGGAGCTTGATGGTAAAATGATAATTTTGATGTAGGAAATGAATGTATGGAAGTACATATGAATGATGGTGAAATAATGATGATTGAATGATAAGTGTGTGAGAATAGGGGTAAATAAAGGTGGCTAGGAATCACTTCAAGAAAACAAGTATGCCACTTGTTAATATGTTATTACATTTAAGACATTCCACCAAGGTGAGCATAAAAATGAATGGAAGTGGCATGGATATGTAAATTTCACCATTACATATTTCTCCCACTTTGATGTGCATGTGAATCTAACATGAGCATGTATTTTATAATATATGGACATTATCAATCATCATAAAATACAAATATTTAAATACTCATAAAATGATACAATAATTGTCATTACATTCTCCTTTAGTATGAGTGCTCCATCAAAACATGAAAAATAGTGAAAACATATGCAATGAGTAGCTCCCACATAGTAACAAAATAAGCATAATTTGGCAAGTAGTTTCAAATTTCTATGAAAAATGAGAAGTAGAGAGAAAAAGGTTAGAAATTTTTATCTGTATGAAAAGTATGAAAATACTTCATGCAATACAATAATGTGATATGGATTTGTGAGATAAGGTCATGTGACAAAACTCTACATGATGTGGTCAATGTGATAGTTGTACATGTATGTGGTGTGGGCAATTCAATAAACTCTCTATGTGATGTAATACTATGATCAAGCTCCATGTGATGCAAGAATGTGAATTGATGACTCTTTATATGATGTAGTAATTGAATAAATATATGCATGATGTAGGAATGTAATGTGATAAATCTCCACTTGATGTGATAATGTGATAGATTCAATATGATGTAGGCATGTAATGTATTCAATTTCTATCTAGATACAATAATGGGTCTTGTTGATTTGGTTTTGACACACCAACATACCTACACACCATGAATCACGTAGAATGGAATAGTAAAGGTTCCCCTACTTGAAAGGTGGCCAACCTCAAAAGTCTTCATAAAATGAATTAGAAATTTTACCAAAATCCCTCAACCAAAGAGCACTTTGGTTGGTTCATTCACAAGGGGCTTTGTGGAGTTATTAGGATTGTTTCATAAAGTAGGGGTTTATTTAATGAGTTTAATCATTAATTGGCTATGTAAATAGTCATACCTTGCTTAGTTAATTTTTATTTTAATTAATCTAATTTCTCACAATTGTTTCCTAACTTTAATTGTAGTTGTTTTGACTTCCTATGATCAATTAATCATTGAATTTGTTTTAAAATTGTTTAAAACTGTTGCATTTTTGTGTGGATTTATCATTATTTAATCTAGTTTGTTCGTTGAAATTGAGGTAAAACTATGATTCATCAATTAAAATCAAAATTTACATGTAAATTGAAGAATTTAGATATTCATTTCAATCACATTTTAACTTCAAACTTGATTAACTTATCAAAAAGAAATTGCAACAACATGAATCTTGTTCAAAACAAGAATATAATTGAGATTTTGAGTTGTTTGTGTGTCAAATATTGTTAATTTTATAACAATTAATTTCTAAAAACTTAGGGCAGCGATAAAACATAATGAAATTTGTAACTTTTTATTGTTGGGAAGTGAAAAAAAAAACATTTTAAATTTGATTGTTAATATTTGAAAACCTTAAAATCAAACTTTATGTAATCAGTTATATGATTAGTTTGTTAATTTTTTAACTCAACTTGTTTCTATTCTTCAAGATAGTGGAAAACATATTAATGTTTCCAAAATAATTATTGTCAAAAGTCAAAAAAATGAATTAACTCCCTGCTCTATATGACTGAAACCAATCATTCAAAATTATGATTAAACTAATTCAACCTTGATGTATAAAAAATGGAAGAGAGAGGAGGAAAAGAAAAGTGATAGAGAAAAAAAAGAAAATTCAAACCTTCATTCAATTCTCTTACATACCATTCTATGGATGGATGAACTTAAAGTAAACTCTGTCAGACTAGTTACCCACAATTGTAACACAAGTCGGTGCAATCTTCAAAGGATGGTAACATGCAAGAATGTTGGCAAATTAAAGCTAGCACACGTGTTCAATTGACGACACAAGGCACCCTACCAGCCATAAAGTGCAAGTAGTATAATCATATTGTCAAGATTTCATCAACATCCTTTGAACTAAACAAATAAGAAAGGCGGAAAGAATGTAGATTTAGAGGATTGAAAACCACATTGAACAGAACAAAATCAAGAAGAATGGAAGTAAAAAGATGATTATCATTTATTATAAACAATTGCAAACCTCTTTTACCTTTATGACTGATCTGTAATAGATTCGGACCCTTCCCACTTTATATAATCAAAACAATTGCAAACCCCAGCAGATTTCCCATGAATTCTAATGAGCAATTACACAACTATATATAAAAAAAATTGAATGAGAACATCAACAATAAAAAAAAATGAATGAGAACATCAACAATTTTCCCTCCAAAGATGTCACAAAATGACGAAATACGAAAAGTCGTGGCTATATTTTCACCATCTGCACTTTCCCTCCAACTTGTTTCGAAAACAAACATATTTGCCCATTCAAAACAAATTTCAATTGTCCTTCCATTTCATTTGCAAACAGCCCTCTGTTCTTCCTTTGCTTTTACAATAAACCATCTTTTCTTGCATTCCTCAAAATAATTAGTATTTCAGGTTGCTCTGTGCTTGCTCTGTGCTTCCAGGCTTTTGGGCATTAATTCCTTTTAGTATTAGCTTTGCATCTTTTATATATATATACAATGCCATGTTCTGCAATTCTACAAGTCCTATCCTGCAACTAACAATGGCGAAGTATCAAATTCCTTTAAATAAAAAGGTAAAAAGATATCCAACTTTGAATAACAATCCTGAATGATATACAACTCAGTGTCAACAGTGGTTGTATCCCAGCAATTTGGCGAGGCCATAAGCACCTTGATCATCTTCCTAGCCAACAAACTGATTTCTATGACCATTATTATTTGCTTCAGAAACAGGTCCACCCTCAAAGCTTAACAAACTACAGTTATCTTCTTATTTCACCTTGTTTTGAAGATATAAATTGACTTCAGATATCCAGAAGGCTATCAGGTTCCATTTGGCTGTAAAGTTCAGATGAAAACACATTTATCTGAATAAAACGGCTTCAAGCAAATTCATTGTCAACAAATTCACTTTCAATAATTCATCACCATGACAAATTCATCTCATCTGATAGAAAATTTACCACCAGCAATGTGATATGAATTGGTGGTGGTGAATTTTCCACAAGATGAATTTGTCATGACAATGAATTGTTGGCAATGAATTGTTGGAAGTGAATTTGTCATGATGATGAATTGTTGGCAATAAATTGTTGGAGGTGAATTTGTTGACGGTGAATTGTTGGTGGTGAATTTTCCTAGAACCGAATAAAATATGACTTTTCTTCAGTTTGACCATAATCATAACAACTGCTTACCATATCATTGGACGATGCCTCAACCTCAATCCCATGATTATCATCTTTTACATCTGTATCCACTGCAAATAGTTCCACAGAATCTACCCTCACCCTAAAATCATGTAGTACGGAGTACAAAATTGTCTCTGTCCTCTTCTTCGGAATTAAATGCAACTTCCTCCGTCTTCAATCATATCTGCTTCAGATTTGAATGCAATAGTTAAATTGAATGAGCAAGGTGGGTATCATCGACTTTTTCTTTAAATCCAACCACTTTCTCCGTTCAAAATGATAAGCATAAAGCATATGCTCCGGCTTTCGAATTAAATGTTCATTTAAAAGTGTGAAAAGTCATCAATCAAAATATCAATACTCTTAAAAAAATTGTTATCTATATCCATCAGATATGAATTTGTCTGACAAATTTAATTCAATATACAAGTTAGAGACAAAAGGTTCTATAGCTGCCAGCAATTCTTTTGGACATTCTTCATGAGGAGGTGCCCACAACAGTATGGTCCTATGGGTTTGGGCATCTATTTTCATGGAGCAGGAGGTCTCATGAGGGAAAAAAAAAATTATGCTATAAGATTAGTTGGAATCTTTTTCTGAAAAATAGCAGCCCCTATGTTTTAGGACTGAAGATTTCAGCTGGTGAAATTGAAATTGCCCCACTGACTTAAAAGTTTTTCCTGCCACTTGTCACACATCTAGAAATTTAGATTCCCATCAGGAAAAAAAAAAAGAAAAAAAGGAAAATGATGTATTAATTTTCTGTTCGCCACATTTTTCATTTCATCATGCAGAAGAGCTTAAACTTTTAAGTGAACTGCACTACTAAATTCATGTGACCACCAGCTTCCCTAAATTTTGAAGCTTAAACTTTTAAACAGAACTGCACTATTAAATCCATGGGACCAACAACTTTAAAATATTCCTAAAAAATATTATCCACTGAGACTTTTAAGGAAGCCCCCTCCATAATACCTTACCCATGGAAGATCGTTCTGCCCCAACTATTAACAGCACCGGTAAGCTTGCACTGCTTTCAACAAATCTAAAGCATGGCTTGATAAGGGCATAGTCCTTATAGCCAGTTTGCTAACTTCTGCAATTGCTCTATCCCATCCTTCAAGCCACAATGGTGCCCTTTAAAGGTCCAAAACATCAGCTAGAAATACTCACACTAACCAGACCCTGCTTTTGCTTTATCAGCTGTGATCAGAGCTCATATGGGTTAAGTAGCCCTTTTTCTTCCCATTAGCTCTTTGGGGACGAGAAATGGGTCCCCAACCGACCCCATGAAATGAACAACTGAGCAGCCAGTATGTCTTGCTAGATTAGTCATACATTTCTCTAAGCAAAATCTCCTGCACCAAAACCATGAATCAAAACAACACCATCTAATCCTGTTTATTGCCCTGTTTTTGTCACCAAACTTCCAGGATTTAAAAACCCTGCCTTAGAGTCCATCTCATCTTGCATGTAATTCTCCAATTTCAGATGAGTAATTTGCTGAGGAAAAGGAAAACACTCATCAAAGCCACAGCTTGATGCTGAGTTCCCCTCCTCTGTGAAGTTGTTCATTAATGGAGTCTGCAATGATGTGTTTGTTAAACTGTGATTTAAACTCCTTCACATAATATGATGGGGCCATCATCATCAGCAAGCATTTTTGAAGGTATATCTCTTTCCTCATTAAAGGAATGCATTTTCCCAACCAGTCTACACGCCTTCTTCCTTTCAGACCGCAACCCCTCCTGTCAAACAGTTCACGTGCCTTCTGTTTGCACCCCCATTTTACATACATGTCTTCCAAGCAATTTTTAATATAAATCTGCCTTCCTTATGCAATAATGGACATTATCCCCTGTTCTACACACCTTGTCTTTCATTCCACGTTTCGCTAACATATCCACTGTGGACGTTTAGAACAGTCACAGAACCTTTGGAGTTCGAAGAGACCTTTTTCTCCCGCTCTTCTGATTTCGGGAATTTTACAATTTCGTTTTTTTTCAAAAAACTTCATGCCTCGGAAAAACATTGTATCCTTGCATTTTGTGTTTTGCCTCTAAATATATTTAACATTTTCCTCTAAAATGAATACAAATAATAGGCCTATTAGATTTTAACTTTAAAATCTTAAATATTACATTTGCATTTGGATACAGATTTGAATATTACATTACAAAATTGAAATATATCTTTTCATCTACATTTAAAAAAAATTATCACAATTATAATTTATGAAATCATATATTTAACAAAAATATATTTTAATCTTATGGTATATGTTTAAGAGCTTACACCATGTCACTATCATGCAACTCTGCTAGTATTAGGGTTTCATCTACATTAAATAGAGGCAATGCTCCTAGGCGTGATTTTTGACTTAAACCCAAGCAAGGTTGCAATAGAGTTTTGCATGGTGTTGACCTCACCTTGGAGTCGAGTATGGGGTTAAAAAGTTGCGGTGGATGAGGAGCTTAGTGCAAATGATAAACGAGCTTTGGACATCTAATACCTCTACCATTGAAATGTACCAACACCACCCACTATGATGCTTGGGTGAAATTACATAAGAAGTTGTTGAGAATAAACATTATTTGCAAAAAGGCTCGATCAAAGAGGAGGAGTTCAAAGGGTTTTAGCTAAAAAGCCTCTGAGAGTTGAATAAATGGATAACAAAACATGAAGCCTATTTTGGAAAGTGATCTCCAAATTTGCCCACATTGTGAGGATTTTTGTGGTGGTTTTCGATGTCTAAGATTGCCTGTATTCTTTGTGATTATCAATGGAGTTATGAGGAACACTTGCTTATGTTGAAACTCTAGTAACCTTCTTTCAAACCTACAATTGAATCCTTTGCAGCTATTCCAATCTGGGTAAGATTTCTGAATCTTCCACTCCAATATTGGTTTGATTCTTGCTTGCACTTTGAAGTTGTGGAAATTCAGGGAAAGTTCTGGATGATGATGATGAGGTTCATCAAATTATTTGCATACAACATATGCTCACATCTTGGTGGAGATCGATACTACAAAGGATCTTTTGGTTTAGATCTCCCTCAAAATCATAGATGGATATTAGAACCAAATGATAGATTATGAGGGGCTACCTTTTTTATGACATAGATGCTTCAATACTGGTCATGTTGCTACCCAATGTGTCAAACGAAAAAATGAAAGGTAGGCCACTTAGTGGAGAGATGCCTTCCTCCACCACTATTCAGTGGAAAAAGAAGGTGCCACTCCTTGTCAGGAAGCTAATGACCAACCTGCCAAAGAGATAACAAATGGGGATAAATGCCCTAATGATCCACCTATTCTTGGGCCACATTCAAGGTTGTGTATATTTTTCCTCTCTCATGGAAGGATTGTGTGTTGGTTGTAAAGGATCATAACAAGACTAATGAATTGGAAAATCAAACAGAGGTTTCAAAAAAAATTCCTTAGGGGGGAATTTATTCCACAGAGAATATGAATGCAAAAATGAATGGTGGGTTTGATGCAGGTAATTGGACATTAGTGTGAAGGAAAAGAAAGAAAAATGAAGTAACCTTCAACATGCACCTTCGATCCCATGCAAAATGTAGAGCTAACTATAGAATGTCATGATACAATCATGGATTTGTCTTTGGGAAGTTAACTATGAGTAATAGAATCTAGGTGCCATAAATAGTAATGGTAGGCACAATGGAATCCTCGAGTTTTGTCTACATCTGGTTGAAATAATCTTGAATCCAGGTTCATTAACCTTGGTTTGTAATGGAACCATGTATTTTTTTCTTTTTGATTAATATTACAGTGCAGCCCCAATTGCAACTCACTTAGCAAAAATATATATATATTAATTTTATATATTTAGGAATTAAATTGTCACCAAATTTAATATATGCATTAGGTCAAATTTACACATAAATGTAATCATTATAAAATACAAATCAACCTAAGATGTAAGATGTAATACGACAAAGTGATATGCGACCAAACAACCTAATGAACATGTGATAAAAAACAATAATGTTGCACCACTACAAGCAATAGGATTATGATAACAAAGTGCAACACAATGAAATGCAACAAGAGCAAGTAAATGAAGTACAAGTCATCTAGAATGCAATAAACAATAATAGATGAATATAATGTAGCTTATTGTGCATGACCAAGGAAGAATAACAAAATCATGACTCAATAAGGGTATCTAGGAAAGGGTCCCCAATTTATGAAAATAGGGGTGTATTAAACCCAAACAAGTCTCTATCTAAAGTGTAATGCCCCAAACCAAACACCTAAGGCATTAGCCAACCAAACCATTTTTTTAAAGAAAAAATGTTAATGACTAAGAAACAACATTGACATGTCCTTTGTAAATATGGAAAATTAGATTGGTTAGCTTATTAAACAATAAACACCAAAAAAAATCCATTGAAGTAACAAATTACAAAGGAAATAAACATGAAAATAAAGGAACAATGTTACCATAAATCTTCATCTTCCATGCTTCACCTTTGTTACACCTTCTAGTTTGCAGCAAATCAAATGAGGCCCTCAGATTTCAAATGAGCACCTAGACTAATGCCAAAGCCCTATGCAAATGTTGAAGGATTTGTATAAAAGAAATGACTTCACAATAGACTAAAATGACAATGACTGCAAATGACAATAATAAAAATCTAAGCTGACAGAATGAGCATGAGGAGGGAAAATAAGAACAAAATTGCCATTTTATAGAAACTGCAATTTTGAATGTGTG
>VDFB02056112.1:136356-177850 GCA_007258455.2 Sequoia sempervirens
TGTAATGAATAATAAATTAAGTGTGCATTATTGTAAAGGCATTTTTTTCCCCTCATGAGGATTTTCCTAGATATATCTTGTGCTATATTGATGTTATATTCATCTATTCTTCTGTATGGTGGATCTTCTAAATACTTGGTTGCATATTTTATGTCTTTGGTCTATGTGGAAATTTTTTTATTTCTATAATATTTTTCCTTTCATTAATGACATTCTTTCCATATTAATGTAGGTAGAACCTTTAGGGTCACATTCAAAACATGAGTAAAACATTATTGACCACCCTATTGAATGCACACAAGAAAATTGAGAGGGGGGTGAATCAATTGTACATTAAAACATCCAAAACCCTCATAAACATTCAAGTCCACATCAACTTAATTAACCCTTAATCTATTAGAATAATTTAGCATGAAAGCAAATACTAGAAATTGAAACACATCAACACCATGCACAATAGAACACCAAATTTACATGGAAAACCCAAGAAGGGAAAAACCATTGTGAGGATTAGCTCACAATATAAAGTAATTTCAACACTGAATACAAAAGGCTCACTGTCAAAGGGCTCACTGCCCAAAATAAAGAAGGGATCACTACCAAAGGCTCACTGCCAAATTAAAAAAAAAAGAAAAGAAAGAAGAATGTTACATCGATAAATTCATCTCAATGCAACAAAAAAATCCACCACAGCATCACCAACACATTTGCATTCCTTTTGAAGATAGTAGGCACCTTATGCTCACTTCTTCCAGTAATTTAACTCATTAGGCTTGCATTGCACTTCACAAATTCAGACTTCACATTTTTTTAATTCTCATCACACAACTCACTACTCAATTCTCCATCAACTCATCACTTTATTTATACTTTCTTTAACCTTGAAAATATTCTCCAAGGTCAGCTATGCACCTCAATCATGTAAATTCAAATTAGGTTGGAAAAAAAACATTCCCATGGTTGAAATAAATGAAGGAAGACCACATCACACCTTAACTCGGATCTAAATACATTCATACACACCGTGTCACGCTTCCACAATCACTAAAAAAAATCTGAAATTAGTGTAAACACCAAAGGTCAACTGAACCAATGTAAACACCATTAAAATTTAAGTACATGCTTTGTCAAATCCAAAGATGACTTGTAAGCTCCAAAAATCACTTGAACACAATCTAGAATATTCCACAAACACCCTGAAATCCAAAAAATTCCTTCACAAATTTCACTTGAAGAATGTACACACCCAGTACACTCAGAAAACCTTCCACACACTGTTACTCTAGAAACCAGCTTCTGAATCATCAAACCACAAACAACTTTGATTGTAGGTAGATATGATCATTATCAACACACTTCTAGAGTCTCAAGACTAGAAAAAAAACTACACAAATGTGGAGCAAAATCATTTCTCCCAGACACCACTTTAATAAATAGTTCACATGTTGGTGAACACAACTCTCTCTGTACGATGATCTAAACCAAGAAATTCTAAATATATAACCTCTAAACACCTCTGACCAACATATTCAAACTACGTAAGTAGATTTTCAACAGAGAAGAAATGTGGAGCCAAACCAAAACACCACTTTGTACACCAAAACACCTCTGCAACACATTTTTTCCCTCTTTTATTCAAATTTTCTTAAAAGAACTTGGAAACCAAGCACCAGAGGCACACACTCATTATCTTCAGCACTTCCTCATCATCACTAAACCAACAAAATCCAAAAATAGAAGCTTATAAAATAAACACTAAAGGTTGACACTAGTAACACTTACTAATGACAACATAATACAACTAATCAAAGCATCACCAGTTGACATTAATGACAACACAAACAATCTCCCCTAACCTTTTTGACACCAAAATTTTTGACATCAATGACAACACCAACTTCTCATACTTGCAACAATCTCCTCCTTTGTCATTGATGGCAACACATGGTGTGAAAAACCATCAACAACAAAAACAATAGCTTTCATCACCAACACACTACTCCATATAAACTCTCTTGTTCTTTCTCTACATCATACTCTCCTTTACCACATTACTCTCTCCCCTTTTCTTATCTAATCTTTTTCACATTTCTTTCTCTCCCCCTTTGATATCAATGAAAAAGGCCAACACATTTGTATCTCATCTCCCTTTGATATTAAACATGCATACTTTCTCTTTACTGCAAGCTACATACTCCCCCTAGGAGCACACAACAAACTGTCACAATCAGTAACCACTGCACATATCCTTTGACACGGTTGACAAAGGAAAACACCAACCTGCACCAATACTAACTCCCCTTGACTCAACAATCAACAACACCACTACCTACTCCCCCTAAGAGGTAGCCTCCAATATCAGTCCAAAATAAAGAATGAATCTTGAAATCCACTGGACTGATGCATATCCTTATGCATCTAGTTCAAAGGAGGGGTAATAACCCCTAACCACTCCTAGAGATACCAAAAATTATCCTTAGGAGGGGCCTTAGTGAATATGTTAGCAACCTAATCCTTTGTAGGCACATACTCAAGCTTCACTTCATTCTTTGCAACATTCTCTCTCAAAATGTGATACCATATTGAGATATGTTTTGTCCTTGAGTGCATCACTAAATTCTTCAAAATGTTAATATCACTTGTATTGTCACAGAAGATAGAAATTGTTTCATCATATACCACTCTAATATCCTCTGAGGTTTGCCTCATCCACAACACTTATGTGCAACAAGATGTTATTGCAATGTATTATGTCTCTACAGTAGATAAAGATATTGAATCTTGCTTCTTTCTCAACCAAGACACCAATTTACATCCAAGAAAGAATGCACCACCACTTGTACTTTTCTTGTCATCCACACAACCTGCCAAATCAACATTTGTATAAGCACTCAGAGAAAAATCAGCATCCTTTGGATGCCACAAACCATATTTTGGAGTGCCCTTCAAGTATCTAAATATCCTCTTCACTGCTACAACATGTGACTCTATAGGATCTTCTTGAAATCTAGCCACAACACAAACTGCATGCATGATATCTGGTCTAATAGCAATTAGATATAGCAGTCCTCCAATCATTGATATGTACTTTCTCTTATCAACCTTAGGAGATCAATCATTCTTACTTAGCTTGCAACTAGTAACCATAAATGTACATACCGGTTTAGAATCTTCCATTCCAAACTTCTTCAATGTTTCTTTAACATACTTTCAATGTGAAATGAATATACCTTTCTTTGTCTGATTGAGTTGCAGTCCAAGGAATAAATTCATCTCCCCAAACATAGACATCTCAAACTCTTTATGTATCTCTTTTCTAAATTTCTTGTACATAGCTTCATTTCCTCCAAAAATTATATTATCAACATACACAACCACAATCAAGATTTGATCGTTTTCAACTTTGAAATAAAAACTACTATTTGTGATACCTTTACTAAAACCTTGTTGCATCAAGTACTTATCTAACCTTGCATACCAAGCTTTGGGAGCTTGCTTTGATCCATATAATTCATTTCTTAATATGTAAACCATATCCAATTTATCTTATAATTGAAATCCTTTCAATTGTTCAATGTATATCTCTTCTTCCAACTCACCATTCAAGAAAGAAGACTTCGCATCCATCTGATATACTTTCAAATCTTGGTGTGCTACAAAAGATAAAAGCATCTTGATATCTTCCATTCTTGCCACTGAATAAAATGTCTCTTCAAAATCTATTCCTTATACTTGTGAGTAGCCCTTACACACAAGCCTTACCTTGTTTCTCATTCAGTTTGTTTTGAAATACCCACATAGTTCCAATAAAATTCTTGTTTGTTGGTCTTGGGACAAGTTCCCAAGTTTGATTCTTCTCAATTTGCATTAGTTCTTCTTCCATAGCCTTGATCCAATATTCATCCTTGCATGCTTCAATCATTGTTTTAGGTTCAAATTTAGAAAGCAAACATAGATTTACTTGTTCTTCAGCCATAGTAACTTTCCTTCTTGTCAACACACCCTTGCTTTTGTCACCAATGATCTAATCAAGTCAGAATGATTCTTGTGCACATACTTAAGGGTCTTAGGGATCATTTCTAGAGCTTCTTCCTCTTCAATCTGAACTTCTTTTTCTTTATCTTCATCTCTATCATTTTCTTTGCAAGAGGACTCATCTAATTCATATCCATCTATCACCACAAAATTATTCTGTAAGTCTTCATCCACTTTGACATTTTCACTCTCAATAATCTTCTTCAATCTCTTGTTGTAACATCAATAAGCGTTTCTTCTTGTTGAATATCCAAGAAAGATACCTTCATCAAATCTTGTATCAAATTTTTCTAAGTTTTCTTCATCTCTTCTAATATAATACTTGCTTCCAAACACTCTGAAGTATTTGACAGTAGGAATCCTTCCATACCACAAAGTTCCTAGGGACTCTTTGCACTATTTTTTCTTGCTTGAAATCTATTAAGAATGTAAACAATAGTGTGAATTGCTTCTCTCCAAAAGACTTCTAGTAGGTTTTCCTCTTTCATCATTGTTCTTGCAGCTTCCTAAACAATCATATTCTTTCTTTCAACCACTCCATTATGCTAAGGAGTCCTAGGGGTAGATACATATATTTTTATCCCATAATTCTCACAAAAAATGTTAAACTCATTGGAGGTGAACTCTCCACCTCTGTCAGACCTAAAAAAAATTATTTTCATATCCATTTCATTCTCAACCATGGCTTTGAATGCTTTGAACTTATCTAGAGCTTCTAATTTTTCTTTGAGAAAAGTAACCCATGTCATTCTAGAATAATCATCAATCAATAACATGAAATACATGTCACCTTAACTTATTACTCTATTAAGACCACAAAGGTTTGTATGCACCAACTCCAACAGTCTGGTAGTAGATTGTCCCTTGACTTTCAAATTGATTCTTGCTTGCTTCCCAATTTGACATTCCTTATAGATAGCATTGATAGGCTTTGTAATCTTTGGCAGATCTCTCACAACTTGAATTGAACTAATCCTCACTAAGTTATCAAAATTAATATGATGCATCCTTCTATGCCATAACCAACTTTCATTAATTTGAGTAATAAAGCAGTGACCATCAACACCTTTAAGTTGATAAACATTCCATCTTTCCTTCTTCTAGTAGCAACCATATTTTTGGATCCTTTTTTGATCTCACATCCATCATCCTAAAACATAAAATTATATCCTTTGCTACACATTTTTCCAACACTCAGAATGTTATATCTCAAACCCTTAACACAAAGAACATCATCTATATTATTCTTGCCATCAAAACCAATTGAACCTTTTCCATGTATCTTAGCAGATGTATCAAATCCCAAAAATTTACTAGACCTTCTTCATATTTCTCAAGTTTAACAAACTTACTTTTTTCACCGGTCATATGATTTGAGAATCCACTATTAATAATCTAGTAGTTCTTCTCCTCTCTAGCATGAAAAAAGTCACCATAGTTCCTTCAATGTTATTACTTGCTTCTAGAGCACTCTCCTTCACACATCTCTGAGTTACCAGAATTAGTTCCATCTTTAATAGCCATGAACAAGCATTCACTATCCTCATCATCTGCATAATCAAATTCATCATCAAATATACTAGCATCAAGTCTCTAACATAATAACTTTTCTTAATTTTTTTACCTTTATTTTCTTTATTCTTGTAATTCAAGGATCTGTTTGGATATCTTGAAGCATAATTACCTATCTTTCCACAATTGAAACATTTGAAAGGAAACTTAACTCTATATTTGCTAGTTCCCTTTTTCATAAAGTAATTGCAACACTGGTGAGGATTAGGTTACAATATAAAGTAATTTCAACACCAAATACAAAAGGTTTACTATTGAAGTCTCACTGTCCAAAATAAAGAAGGGCTCACTACCAAATTACAAAAAAGAAGAAAGAAGAATTTTCTAATGAGAAATTCATCTCAATGCAATAGAAAAATCCACCACAGCATCACCAACACATTTGTAGTCCTCTTGAAGATAGTAGACACCTTTTTCTCACTACTTCCAATATTCTAACTCATTAGGCTCACACTACACTTCACAAATTCATACTTAACATTTTTTACAATTTGCATCAAAAAATTCACTACTCAATTCTCCATCAACTCATTAGTTTATTTATACCTTCTTCAACCTTGAAAACATTCTCCAAGGTCAACTATACACCTCAACCATGCAAATTCAAATTATGCCAACACCAATTAATATTCCCATGGTGGGAAGGAATGAAGGCGAACCACATCACACCTCAACTCAGACCTAAATACATTCATGCATTCCACACCATGCTTCCACAATCACTAAAACTAATTTGCAATTAGTGTAAACACCCAAGGTTGAATAAACTAGTGTAAAAACCATTAACATTTAAGTACACACTTCCTCAAGTCCAAATATGACTCACGGACATGCAACATCACTTGAACACTTGATCTAGAATATTCCACAAACACCATGAAATTCAATAAATTCCTTCACAACAACTTTCACTTGAAGAATGTACACACCCAGTACACTTAGAAAACCTTCCACACACTGTGACTCAAGAAACCATCTTTCGAAGCACCAAACCATAAACAACTTTGATTGTAGGTATATATGATCATTATTAGCACACTTCCAGAATTGCAAGACCATAAACCAAATTGTTGAGAAATGTGAAGCAAAACCATTTCTCCTAGACACCACTGCAATATACAGTTCACACATTGGTGAACACAACTCTCTTTGTACAACAATCTAAACCAAGAAATTATGAATATAGAACCTCTAGAAACCTCTGACCAACATATCCAAACTACATAAGTAGATCTTCAATAGAGGAAATGTGGAGCTAAACCAGAACACCACTATTTACACTAGAATAGCTCAGCAACACATTGTTTCCCTCTTTTATTCAAATTTTCTCTAAAGCACTTGGAAACCAAGCACCAAAGACACATACTCATTATCTTCAACACTTTCTCATCATCACTAAACCAACATCCACAAACAAAAGCTTATCAAAGAAACATTGGAGGTTGACACCAATAACACTTACTAATGACAACATAATGTAACTAATCAAAGCATAACCAGTTGACATTAATGACAACACAAACAATCTCCCCCAATCTTGTTGACACCAAACTTGTTGGCATCAATGGCAACACCAACTACTCATACTTGCAACACATCCAATGAACCTATGATTTAAACATCTTGTAAACACTAGTATAATAAAATATAAGGAATAGCAAGCATACTATACCATTATGAAACATGTGAAGTCAAGTATATATGAAATAAAGGTAACCTAAATCTAACACCATGTAAATGAAAGTAAGATGGATATATGAGAAACATGCATGTGTAAACAACAACAAGCCAATCTTAGTATTTTCTATAGTATGTGCATCATAAGGAGAATACACCTCAAAAAGTGAATAAGAAATATCACAAAGGATAAAATCATAAAGATACAATAATTGCCAACAAAATAAAGAGATGTATCATCAAATAGAACACACAAAAATGAATAGTTTCATCATTAAGTCACTTTTGTGCATCCATAATTAGTGAAGACATAGAAGGGTCTATATATGATATATATAAAGTGAATATTAGATATGGAAATTCTAAAATAATAAGTCAAAATTTATCAATAATTGAAAGAACAGAAAACCCTAGACTAAAGCACTAAGTGAGTATGAAATGTTGAGGTTCACCAAAATGTAAAGAAAATAAATGCACGATGCTCTAATTTAGATTCTAATTAACTAATGTAAAATAATATGTAACATTGAGACCTAAATATGATTTAAGTTTGGTAACTAAAAATGAAAGGGAGGAATATATTAGCTATTTCATTTGGAGATTCTTTATTTTATTCATTGCTTGAATGTTGTTCTATGATGAATTTGATAGAAATTACTTAAAAATAATAATGAAATAATGATTTAAAAAGTAGATAGATATTGGCAATGGATTTTCTAGTGTCTTGGATAGGTTCATATACACAAGTGTTTCCTTTTCAAAAAGATTATTCCTAGTAGCCTTGTTGTGTCCTCTAATCATCTACTATGCAGCACCTATGCATGTATCTAAAAATGTGTGATGCTAAGAAGAACCTCGGGGAAATAGTAGTGTGCAAAGGAAAATATGCAACTTCCTTGATGATTAGGACAAATCTCTATTACTATTTTTAGCATTGTAAATTGTCACCCTTGATAATTTCACACTAGGTTTAGCTCCCCCCTTTCATTAGACCTGATTGTGCTCTTAAATTGCCCATTTTATGGTCATATTTGGAAAATCAGAATTAAATTGGGAATATTATTTAATATTTATCTGACAACATTAAAAGACCCAAAATAGGTCTAGAATAGGGCACCATTGCTCTTTTCCAACCAATTTTGTCCCCAATTTAAATATGTTATGGTTAGCATTTTAAAATTTATAAATTTAAATTCTTTTGTCGAATTTTGATAATTAATTTTGTAGGAAAATGAATTATTGCATATAAATACAAGCCTTTTTCACCATTTGAAATCCTAAACAACCTAATGAATCATAAGGAAATGATTGAGCAATTGAGCATATCCTAAAAGGAAGCCAAGAAAAGAATTAGGAAAGTTTATAGCACTTATTATCAGTCAAGATTCATGTTTGCAATGCATCAAGTTTATATGTGAGATTATTCATGTTTTACATCCATTTGTTTTGTGAGTATTAACACTTGCAAGACCTTCAATCAAATATCCAATTCTCCTTGTATTTGATGTGTACAATGGCTTCAATCCATCAAGGAAAGCAAATATGAGTTGTAAGTTGCAACACTTGTCAATTTGTCACTCATTTTTATCCATTTTTTATGTAAGAGGGATTCTCAATAAACCCTCGTATCTGAAATTACACTCAAACAACCATGACAATGCAAGAAAATCTACAACACAATTTCATGAATTCATTTGAAGTTTGCAACACAAAGTCTACACAATATGGAAATCTTATTACAATATTTTATTTGTAAATAAATGACTGGAGGGAAACAATATATGCCCTTTACATAATCTAAAAACAACATAAAAACAAGCTACAACAGCAAAAATAATTTATTTGCTCCATGAGCACCTCCAAATCTGCACCTTTCTCATGCAATCAATCACCTAAAACCCTTCAACCTTCAACAATGGAGCCTTGAATCTTTAATGGATGCCATAATCCTCTCGACCTGCAACAAAAATTCTTCAAAATACCCTTTGAGAATACCACACCAAGCTCCCTCTTTTCCCCAAACTTGTAGCCACAAATGAATTTCCAAAACATGCAATACAACCCTCCCCAAAAATCAAAAATCTGATTTTTTCCCTCCAATTGGAAAAGGCATGAAAACCTTCATGGAATGAGTGGTTTCAAAGATGAAAAATCAATAAATAATTTTTAATGTCATTTAGTAACTCCCACAAACCCAATGCCCAAGTTATCTTTTTTACATTTTTTCAAAAATATGCAACTACACCTCCACTACCCCACTTTCCAACTTGCATAACAAAGGTGGCATTTATTAAATATTAAATTAAATATACCAAATTTATTCAAATCAACCCAACAACATGAAATAAAAATGCAAACTCTAAAATTTGGATATTTTTGTTGATGCAAGATTGCTAGCAACCATGGATGCTCCTGCATCAGACACCCATGGTAGAAAGTTTGTGAACATAGGCTCACAAAATGGAGTTGAATAGTAGAACTACTCTTTCAAGTTGCAAGCAACTTACAGAATACTCAAATCTTGAGATGTGTAATGCCCCACCACGCAAACCTCAAAGGATACACTACAACAACAAATTATAGCACATTTTTTTTTTTAAATATAAACTAATATACAATGTAAGTTAACATTCAACACTAGTAATGAAACCATACATCATCTAACTACATCCTCTGGGGTAAACATTACTGCATTACTTGCAAACGAACTAACACAAACTAGTTACTCACATAAATGATAATCATCCAACTAATCACATTATCTTTAATTCCAGAGTATACATCATTACAAATATTACAAAGATACAATTCGTGCTTCCCAACATGAATGGGAATGGTACATCAATAACATAGAACATTACAACTAGGATGAATATTAAGGGTAAAAGCACAATAGTGTGTCACACTTTTGGCCAAATAATTGGTTCTGAGCGAACTATTTTTGGCCGGACGATATTCGGTCGAGTGGATTTTGGCCAAAACCATGTGATGTCGACATGGCAAGTAGCTTTTCGGCCAAAAGTTACTCAACCGAATACGGCTGGCCAAAAACATGGAAAAAGTGAGCATATTCAATATTTAAGCTTGGAAATATCAAGACATTTTTGGTCGAAATAGGCTCGACTGAAACATACTCAGCCGAGCATGTCTAGTTGGCATCCTACTTGGCAACCAACTCACCTTTTTTTAGAATTTTCTGAAACATTCAACTTCGGAAAAGTATTTCTCCAGTCAGAATGATGTTTTTGCAAAAAACAAAAATACTCTTTTGTAGAGCTCGGAGTGTAGAATCCAAATATATAATTTTTATAATATTTTGATTAGTTTTAATATATTTTATTTGTAAAATAATGCAAGTAGGTTTTAAAAATAAAAAATGAGGTTGATTAGAAATAAGAAAAAAGATAGTAAAACTTATTAAAAAAATTTAAATCTTATATGGGGCACAAGAGGAGAGAGTCTTCTTCAAAAGGGTATATTTTATTTTTTGAAAATGATTAAAAAAATTGAAAATAGTTGTTGGGCCATGAAAACTGCCAAATTCTGACATGTTTGACTTTAAAACGTTATTACAAGAAAAATATACATCAAAATTTGATTTTTTTTCCATGCACAAGATATTGAAGTTACCTATTTGGAGAAAAAAAAATAGGGAGAAATGAAGTTTTTTTCAATTTGTTCCTTGACAATTTTTCCTAAAATTACTTTTTTCTGAAATTTTCAGCATTCCAAAAAATTTCCTTAAATTGATAAAAACATAATGAAAACAATTTTTTTAAAAATTTTAAAAATTATAGGAATAAACTACATTAAAATTTCTACATTTCATTAGTTTACACCATTTTGAAATTCAAAACATAAAGACCACTTTTATGTGGTTGAAGTTCAGAAAAAAAATTTATGTTGGTTGATTCCTTTATAAAGTGTGACACAGGTTTGTGCTTTTAACCATAAGATATAACTTTAATGCCAACTCCAATCTGGTTCAGCTCTACATAAAACGATCCTTGGCTGGTGACCCAAAGATCCAATAGTTTGCACGCAGCATGCTCTACATTTGCATGTCAAAAATACAATGCATAGAAAGCATAAGGAGAGACTCATTAACAAACATATCTAGAGAGTGTAGTTACGCTGAGCCAAAGAAATAAAGATCAGTAATCCCTCTTCAAGAGCCCCTACCACTGCACCACTGGTGGCTTTCCAAAAAATTCCCACAAAGTGGTTACCAGAATCTTTTTCGACGTGCATCCATTATCCTTTTCTCATGTAAAGTAAATGATATTAATTTCCCACTTCCTTGCTTACGTGCGGTTGTTATCATTATTATTTTATTTAATATTATATTATGGCTATATTCATTTACTACTAGATTTATGTTTCTATATTTATTTATCAAAACACTTTTACTCAATAATTTACTTAATACGTTAGTTAACCAAGAACAACATTAATCAAACAACTTAGACTAACCAACCCAATCAAAATTATCAAACGTCAAGAGAGGGCCAAACACGAAGGGGCACTACAAGATGGTACCCTAGAAAATTTTCTTTTTCCTCTTCCAACACTTATTTGGAACAAGCAACCTCCTCCTTTGACAACTTTGCTCTCTACTTCTCTTCCTCAATTTGGAATTAGCTCCACCTTACCCCGACCACCTCCTCCAAGTGTATCTCACATTCTTCTCCAATATTATTGGATTCAACCCACCAAATTCCATTCACCTCCACCAAATTGCACCTACATTTAACTCTACAAAACCATACAAACCCTTCTTTGCATACCAATCATCTATAACAAACTCTAACTAAACCATCTCATCTATATTCACTAACTCATCCATCTCAACATGAAATTCATTAAGAAAATATTTTACCCTCTCATCACTTGTTGCAACTTCAATTTTATTATCTTCTTTCATGACTTTAATAAGACATGCAACTATATCACTTCCTTTTCAATAACCAATGCATCCCACTTTGCTTATATTGTTGTAATTTGGATTAGTAAATCATCTTTTCTCTTCTCTTTATCCTTTAATAGAATTTTCTTTACTACATCCTCATTATATTTGCATTTATCTTCATAACAATTTTCAAAAAAAAAACTTTACCTCAATTGTCTCCACTACTACAACTATTTCATCACTTTCTCTTACCATTTCACTCAAACAGAGGTCATCTTTATTTTCAATCTCATTAAATTCTAAAAAAAATCTTTTCTTTATTGCCACAACATACTTTTCAACTTCCTTATACTCACCCATTACATTCACGTAATTCATATGCAAATCATAATCACCAATTAACTCACAAAATACAAGTTTTACCTCATTTTTTGTTGCAACTTTGATGTCCACTTCTTCAATGTCCTCCATTGCACTCAACTCATTGGTTTTTGCTGCAACCTTTTTAATTTCATCTTTCATGTCTTACAATAGACATTCCTCAGCTTCAGGTTTATCAATTTCTTCATTTTCGTCCTCTTTTTCTTCCTCTGTGACACATGCATGGTCCACCCTACTACCTTTTCTTTCTTTTCTACAATCAAAATATCATTAGAAGGATAATCAAAATTACCTTCAACTCTTCTCTTTTCTTTTTTTCTCCTTTCAATATCCTCTCATAATTCATCCACTTGTTGCTACAATTATAACATCCCAACTCTTATTGCTTCTTGCTCTCTCTCATTCTCTCTCTGATTTTCTCAAGTCTAGGAATCCTCAAAATTCATCCAATGAATAAAGTCATTTCTTCTTCCTCTTTTCCATTATTAAGGCCTCAGAAATACTTAGCACAATATTTAAAAACCATTGGGTTCTATGCGTGTAAACTACCTCACTCAACAATCTGTTTACAAATCCTCAACACTTTCCACCCCCAAGTCTTGGTGTAAACTACCTCACATCAGTGCTTCTACCTACACACTCAGGAACTCTTGCTCTGATACCACTGATGTAAGAGGGATTCTCAATAAACCCTCTTCTCTGAAATTACACTCAAACAACCAAAACAATGCAAGAAAACTTGCAACACAATTTCATGAATTCATTTGAAGTTTGCAACACAAAGTCTACACGACATGGAAATATGATTACAATATTTTTTTTAGTCAAAAAATGACTAAATGGCAACAACACATTCCCTTTACATAATTTGAAAATAACATAAAAACAAAGATACAACAATAAAAACAATTTATGTGCTCCATGAGCACCTCCAAATCTGGACCTTTCTCATGCAATGAATCACCTGAAACCCTTCAACCTTCAACAATGAAGTCTTCAATCTTTAATGGCTGTCATAATCCTCTCAACCT
Source organism: Sequoia sempervirens (assembly GCA_007258455.2). NCBI lineage: Eukaryota > Viridiplantae > Streptophyta > Pinopsida > Cupressales > Cupressaceae > Sequoia > Sequoia sempervirens. The sequence continues at coordinate 149,962 of VDFB02056112.1, forward strand.
TCAACAAAAGATCTTCAAAACACCCTTTGAGAATACCACACTAGGTCATTATTTAATCTAGTTTGTTCATTGAAATTGAGGTAAAACTATGATTCATCAATTAAAATCAAAATTTACATGTAAATTGAAGACTTTAGATATTCATTTCAATCACATTTTAACTTCAAAATTGATTAACTTATCAAAAATAAATTGCAACAACATGAATCTTGTTCAAAACAAGAATATAATTGAGATTTTGAGTTGTTTGTGTGTCAAATATTGTTAATTTTATAACAATTAATTTCTAAAAACTGAGGGCAGCGATAAAACATAATGAAATTTGTAACTTTTTATTGTTGGGAAGTGAAAAAAAAATACATTTTAAATTTGATTGCTAATATTTGAAAACCTTAAAATCAAACTTTATGTAATCAATTATATGATTAGTTTGTTATTTTTTTAACTCAACTTGTTTCTATTCTTGAGGATAGTGGAAAACATATTGATGTTTCCAAAATAATTATTGTCAAAAGTCAAAAAAAAATGAATTAACTCCCTACTCTATATGACTGAAATCAATCATTCAAAATTACGATTAAACTAATTTAACCTTGATGTATAAAAAATAGAAGAGAGAGGAGGAAAAGAAAAGTGGTAGAGGAAAAAAAGAAAATTCAAACCTGCATTCAATTCTCTTACATGTCATTCTATGGATGGATGAACTTAAAGTAAACTCTGTCAAACTAGTTACCCACAATTGTAACACAAGTTGGTGCAATCTTCAAAGGATGGTAACATGCAAGAAAGTTGGCAAATTAAAGCTAGCACATGTGTTCAGTTGACCACACAAGGCACCCTACCAGCCATAAAGTGCAAGTAGTATAATCATATTATCAAGATTTCATCATCCTTTGAACTAAACAAATAAGAAAGGCGGAAAGAATGTAGATTTAGAGGCTTGAAAACCATATTGAACAGAACAAAATCAAGGAGAATGGGAGCAAAAAGATGATTATCATTTATTATAAACAATTGCAAACATCTCTTTTATCTTTATGACTGATCTGCAATAGATTCGGGCCCTTCCCACTTTATATAATCAAAACAATTGCAAACCCCAGCAGATTTCCCATGAATTCTAATGAACAATTACACAACTATATATAAAAAAAATTGAATGAGAACATCAACTAAAAAAACAAATTGAATGAGAACATCAACAATTTTCCCTCCAAAGATGTCACAAAATGACGAAATACAAAAAGTCATGGCTATATTTTCACCATCTGCACTTTCCCTCCAACTTGTTTCGAAAACAAACATATTTGCCCATTCAAAACAAATTTCAATTGTCCTTCCATTTCATTTGCAAACATCCCTCTGTTCTTCCTTTGCTTTTACAATAAATCATCTTTTCTTGCATTCCTCAAAATAATTAGTATTTCAGGTTGCTCTGTGCTTGCTCTGTGCTTCCAGGCTTTTGGGCATTAATTCCTTTTAGTATTAGCCTTGCATCTTTTATTTATATATGCAATGCCATGTTCTGCAATTCTACAAGTCCTATCCTGCAACTAACAATGGCGAAGTATCAAATTCCTTTAAATAAAAAGGTAAAAAAGATATCTAACTTTGAATAACAATCCTGAATGATATACAACTCAGTGTCAACAGTGGCTGTATCCCAGCAATTTGGCGAGGCCATAAGCACCTTGATCATCTTCCTAGCCAAGAAACTGATTTCTATGACCATTATTATTTGCTTCAGAAACAGGTCCACCCTCAAAGCTTAACAAACTACAGTTATCTTCTTATTTCACCTTGTTTCGAAGACATAAATTGACTTCAGATATCCAGAAGGCTATCAGGTTCCATTTAGCTGTAAAGTTCAGATGAAAACACATTTATCTGAATAAAACGGCTTCAAGCAAATTCATCGTCAATAAATTCACTTCCAATAATTCATCGTCATGACAAATTCATCTTATCTGATAGAAAATTTACCACCAGCAATGTGATATGAATTGGTGGTGGTGAATTTTCCACAAGATGAATTTGTCATGACAATGAATTGTTGGAGGTGAATTTGTCATGATGATGAATTGTTGGCAATAAATTATTAGAGGTGAATTTATTGACGGTGAATTGTTAGTGGTGAATTTTCCTAGAACCGAATAAAACATGACTTTTCTTCAATTTGACCATAATCATGACAACTGCTTACCATGTCATTGGACGATGCCTCAACCTCAATCCCATGATTATCATCTTTTACATCTGTATCCACTGCAAATAGTTCCACAGAATCTACCCTCACCTTAAAATCATGTAGTATGGAGTACAAAATTGTCTCTGTTTGCAAAAAGCTAACTTTTCCTCTTCTTCGGAATTAAATGCAACTTCCTCCGTCTTCAATCATATCTGCTTCAGATTTGAATGCAATAGTTAAATTGAATGAGCAAGGTGGGTATCATCTACTTTTTCTTTAAATCCAACTACTTTCTCCGTTCAAAATGATAAGCATAACGCATATGCTCCAGCTTTCGAATTAAATGTCCATTTAAAAGTGTAAAAAGTCATCAATCAAACCATCAATACTCTAAAAAAAAATTGTTATCTATATCCATCAGATATGAATTTGTCTGACAAATTTAATTCAATATACAAGTTAGAGATTTTATCTATCCATCAGATATGAATTTGTCTGACAAATTTAATTCAATATACAAGTTAGAGACAAAAGGTTCTATAGCTGCCAGCAATTCTTTTGGACATTCTTCATGAGGAGGTGCCCACAACAGTATGGTCCTATGGGTTTGGGCATCTATTTTCATGGAGCAGGAGGTCTCATGAGGGAAAAAAAAAATTATGCTATAAGATTAGTTGGAATCTTTTTCTGAAAAATAGCAGCCCCTATGTTTTAGGACTGAAGATTTCAGCTGGTGAAATTGAAATTGCCCCACTGACTTAAAAGTTTTTCCTGCCACTTGTCACACATCTAGAAATTTAGATTCCCATCAGGAAAAAAAAAAAGAAAAAAAGGAAAATGATGTATTAATTTTCTGTTCGCCACATTTTTCATTTCATCATGCAGAAGAGCTTAAACTTTTAAGTGAACTGCACTACTAAATTCATGTGACCACCAGCTTCCCTAAATTTTGAAGCTTAAACTTTTAAACAGAACTGCACTATTAAATCCATGGGACCAACAACTTTAAAATATTCCTAAAAAATATTATCCACTGAGACTTTTAAGGAAGCCCCCTCCATAATACCTTACCCATGGAAGATCGTTCTGCCCCAACTATTAACAGCACCGGTAAGCTTGCACTGCTTTCAACAAATCTAAAGCATGGCTTGATAAGGGCATAGTCCTTATAGCCAGTTTGCTAACTTCTGCAATTGCTCTATCCCATCCTTCAAGCCACAATGGTGCCCTTTAAAGGTCCAAAACATCAGCTAGAAATACTCACACTAACCAGACCCTGCTTTTGCTTTATCAGCTGTGATCAGAGCTCATATGGGTTAAGTAGCCCTTTTTCTTCGCATTAGCTCTTTGGGGACGAGAAATGGGTCCCCAACCGGCCCCATGAAATGAACAACTGAGCAGCCAGTATGTCTTGCTAGATTAGTCATACATTTCTCTAAGCAAAATCTCCTGCACCAAAACCATGAATCAAAACAACACCATCTAATCCTGTTTATTGCCCTGTTTTTGTCACCAAACTTCCAGGATTTAAAAACCCTGCCTTAGAGTCCATCTCATCTTGCATGTAATTCTCCAATTTCAGATGAGTAATTTGCTGAGGAAAAGGAAAACACTCATCAAAGCCACAGCTTGATGCTGAGTTCCCCTCCTCTGTGATTTAATGATGTGTTTGTTAAACTGTGATTTAAACTCCTTCACATAATATGATGGGGCCATCATCATCAGCAAGCATTTTTTAAGGTATATCTCTCTCCTCATCAAAGAAATGCATTTTCCCAACCAGTCTACACGCCTTCTTCCTTTCAGACCGCAACCCCTTCTGTCAAACAGTTCACGTGCCTTCTGTTTGCACCCCCATTTTACATACATGTGTTCCGAGCAATTTCTAATATAAATCTGCCTTCCTTATGCAATAATGGACATTAACCCCTGTTCTACGCACTTTGTCTTTCATTCCACGTTTCGCTAACATATCCACTGTGGGCGTTTACAACAGTCACAGAACCTTTGGAGTTCGAAGAGACCTTTTTCTCCCGCTCTTCTGATTTCGGGAATTTTACAATTTCGTTTTTTTTCAAAAAACTTCATGCCTCGGAAAAACGTTGTATCCATGCATTTTGTGTTTTGCCTCTAAATATATTTAACATTTTCCTCTAAAATGAATACAAATAATAGGCCTATTAGATTTTAACTTTAAAATCTTAAATATTACATTTGCATTTGGATACAGATTTGAATATTACATTACAAAATTGAAATATATCTTTTCATCTACATTTAAAAAAAATTATCACAATTATAATTTATGAAATCATATATTTAACAAAAATATATTTTAATCTTATGGTATATGTTTAAGAGCTTACACCATGTCACTATCATGCAACTCTACTAGCATTAGGGTTTCATCTACATTAAATAGAGGCAATTCTCCTAGGCGTGATTTTTGACGTAAACCCAAGCAAGGTTGCGATAGAGTTTTGCATAGTGTTCGACCTCACCTTGGGTCGAGTTGGGGACGACAAAGTTGTCAGTGGATCGGAGAAACAAGCGTGCAAATGATGTCAAGCTTTGGACATCCAATGCCTCTACCGTTGAAATGTACCAACACCACCCCATTATGATCTTGGTCCGCAATATTCTTTGTGATTATCAATGGAGTTATGAGGAACACTTGCTTATGTTGAAACTCTAGTAACCTTCTTTCAAACCTACAATTGAATCCTTTGCAGCTATTCCAATCTGGGTAAGATTTCTGAATCTTCCACTCCAATATTGGTTTGATTCTTGCTTTGAAGTTGTGGGGAATGCATTGGGAAAGTTCTTGGATGTTGATGAGGATTCATCAAATTATTTGCATACAACATATGCTCACATCTTGGTGGAGATTGATACTACAAAGGATCTTTTGGTTTAGATCTCCCTCAAAATCATAGATGGATATTAGAACCAAATGATAGATTATGAGGGGCTACCTTTTTTATGACATAGATGCTTCAATACTGGTCATGTTGCTGCCTAATGTGTCAAACGAAAAAAATGAAAGGTAGGCCACTTAGTGGGGAGATGCCTTCCTCCACCACTATTCAGTCGAAAAAGAAGGTGCCACTCCTTGTCAGGAAGCTAATGACCAACCTGCCAAAGAGATAACAAATGGGGATAAATGCCCTGATGATCCACCTATTCTTAGGCCACATTCAGGGTTGTGTATATTTCGCCTCTCTCATGGAAGGATTGTGTGTTGGTTGTAAAGGATCATAACAAGACTAATGAATTGGAAAATCAAACAGAGGTTTCAAAAAAAATTCCTTAGGGGGGAATTTATTCCACAGAGAATATGAATGTAGAAATGAATGGTGGGTTTGATGCAGGTAATTGGACATTAGTGTGAAGGAAAAGAAAGAAAAATGAAGTAACCTTCAACATGCACCTTCGATCCCATGCAAAATGTGGAGCTAACTATAGAATGTCATGATACAATCATGGATTTGTCTTTGGGAAGTTAACTATGAGTAATAGAATCTAGGTGTCATAAATAGTAATGGTAGGCACAATGGAATCCTCGAGTTTTGTCTACATCTGGTTGAAATAATCTTGAATCCAAGTTCATTAACCTTGGTTTGTAATGGAACCATGTATTTTTTTCTTTTTGATTAATATTACAGTGCAGCCCCAATTGCAACTCACTTAGCAAAAATATATATATATTAATTTTATATATTTAGGAATTAAATTGTCACCAAATTTAATATGCATTAGGTCAAATATACACATAAATGTAATCATTATAAAATACAAATCAACCTAAGATGTAAGATGTAATACGACAAAGTGATATGCGACCAAACAACCTAATGAACATGTGATAAAAAAAAAATGTTGCACCACTACAAGCAATAGGATTATGATAACAAAGTGCAACACAATGAAATGCAGCAAGAGCAATTAAATGAAGTAAAAGTCATCTAGAATGCAATAAAAAATAATAGATGAATATAATGTAGCTTATTGTGCATGACCAAGGAAGAATAACAAAATCATGACTCAATAAGGGTATCTAGGAAAGGGTCCCCAATTTATGAAAATAGGGGTGTATTAAACCCAAACAAGTCTCTATCTAAAGTGTAATGCCCCAAACCAAACACCTAAGGCATTAGCCAACCAAACCATTTTTTTAAAGAAAAAATGTTAATGACTAAGAAACAACATTGACATGTCACACTACACATCAATGTACACACAAGGTGTTGTGCCATGCACAATGAAACACAAGGAAAAATAAGTACATTATGATGACGCTTCACATCCTACACAACATCAATAACACTTACAAGACACGACCATTACACCAAGAAAGGTGGCACAAGTGGAAGACTTTCTAATCATGGGATAAAACCACCATGATAAACCTACAAGAGGGTGAGACTATACCACAATGACAATTGGGTCATATCTTCGTGATCATGTTCCCTCACAAACACAACACAAGGGAAGGATGAAGGGACCATCTACCTCAAATCCATTCCTTAATCACACTTGAAAACACCCACAAACCCTAATAACCTCAACAAGTGGTGGGACAATTAGGAGATATCACATCTCAATGAGATGAATGAACATTTTTTGAAATGCAAGGCACACTTACCCAATTTTAATGTGGTATATCTCCCAAACAAATACATATGACACAAGGAACAAACCTTCACAAGAGGTTGTCCCACTAGGAGGTATAAACCCTCCATCAATAGGAGTAACAATGAGTCATTTTCATGCAAGAGCACACTTCCCAATGATAAATATGGCACAATTATAAATATAACAACACTTTTCAATAAAGTGATAACATGGGAAGGCTCACAATGCCAAGGGGAACAAATTTTTATATAAAGTTTCCTTGGGAAATGTATAAAAGTACCCACCATATGATAAAATGGACTACAACATCTACAAAGGACACTAATAGACCAAAAGGATATTAGCATGAATTCATAGGTGTCCACTTTTTGTGCTAGATTCCATTTGTTACATTGGAGTCTATAAATTACACTTTCAAGTTTAAAATCTATGTTGTAGTCCTATTTCTTCATTGTAGTCTTTTTGTTGCACTATCATCCTAACCAAATATTGAATGGATGATCATCTCTAAGTCTCATACTCAAGGAAAATTCCTAGGACTCACAAAAATATATTATTAAAACATTCATAGACTCTAAAATGACCATAAACGATTGGGAGACCATGATGGATATTCACACCCAATCTTTGGAATACAACCAAATGGATAAGACACTTTCCAAGAATTGGAAGGTTAACAAGGGACTCCAAAATGAGTCTAAGAACATGAGGGACAAAGGGAAATGTTCTCCACACTCCCCACTTTTCCTTCTACTACAAGGGGAACCAAAATGACATCACTTATGGTGAATCCTAATACACAACCCAACACTAGGACAATGAAACCAACACATTTTCCAGTGATATCATAATTGAATGTTCTCTATCGCATTATTTTTATTTTTGTCCCAAATCTAAATATGCACTAAGTTTATTTTACCAGCACAAAAAATAATGAGATAAAGCATATAAAATAAAATACATGTTTAACACCAACATCAAGCCATGATAAAAGCAATAATCACACTGTCTCCACTTATGTCTAAGTGGTTTACAATCCATCCAATCAAGAGTTCTCAATATAATATTGCATTTACATACGAGGACTCAAATATCCTAAATTATACATTCTACATAATTTTTTAAATATAATAACTAATAGAGATATGAAACCTTAATATTAAGCCACTCCAATGGATCTACTAGTCCCCAATGATGGTTGAGCACTACCCAACCATGTGGTACACTTAAGTCCACCCTACCATGCTAGGAGATAGTTGTATAGGAAAACAAACACACTAACTCCAAACAAGGGAGTATGGCTCACAAATACAATAATAAATATAAGTAACCATCATAGCATACATATGATAAACAAGTATGGTAAACCATCATAGCATAACATTCCAACAATCATGTTCCACCAAACATATCATGAACATGCCTAAGGGGAAACATCACCAACATATAGGAACAAGAGATGAACACATCACATAGAAACACATGTCAACCATTAAGCATATAATATAGGTATGTACAATCCCATATACAATCAAGGTCTCATCCAATGCCACACATGGTAAGAAATGGGTATCACATCGGATGCAAAATCCAATGACAACAAGCATGAGACTCTAGAGGCAAGGGAAGGAGTGTCATCATAGTAGCCCAAGGAATGAGTGAGCTATGATCAATTACGCAACCCATCACAAGGTGAGGATACCCAATTGACATGATACCTAACAATTCCTAGAGTGTAGTAGGTCCTTCATGGTCACACTGAGCCTTTACAAAGTTTTTACGTATGTTATGGACTTACATCTTGATTTTTTAATTGCCCCGTGAATTTCTTTAGTCATCACTTTATTAATAACTATCCACATGTTTTATACCCACATCACTTTAGATTCCAAAACAATTGAGAGCCACTCCTTTATCACCCTCTAATCCTTAATCCTAGGCTCATCACGTCATTCCACTATTTGGGCATGGCACAACAACTAATGTACAAAGGTGGCGTAACAAATTAGAAACATAATGAGAATTATTTTCTCCCATTAAAATTTATTCAAATTCTAATTCTAAATTCATCATACAAATCTCTATTTAGTGTGCATGGAAATCAATGCAACAATAATAGATATCATCATTTTTTTTTACATATATATGCAAAATATGTGGAATGCTAAATCATTTTGGAGACCATTTCTCTCACAAAATAATTTGATTAGATAATGGAGGAATTTCAATTTTTCTTTCTAATTTTTCACACTCAAAACCATAAAAATAATCTTTCCTCCATTAATATTAAAAATAGAAACATAATGAGAATTATTTTCTCCCATTAAAATTTATTCAAATTCAAATTCTAAATTCATCATACAAATCACTATTTAGTGTGCATGGAAATCAATGCAACAATAATAGATATCGTCATTTTTTTACATATATGCAAAATATATGGAATGCTAAATCATTTTTTAGCCCATTTCTCTCACAAAATAATTTGATTAGATAATGGAGGAATTTCAAATTTTCTTTCTAATTTTTCACACTCAAAGCCATAAAAATAATCTTTCCTCCATTAATGAATGTTTGCAATTCTAACTTTTTTAAAAAGAAAATTTTCAAACTTTAAAAATACCCTTTTGATTCTACATGCACAACAACAATCTTTGCCACCAAAATTTATCTTATCTCATTTATTAATTTTTTTATAGTTTGACCTAAAAATGAACATTTATATAAAAAACAATTCCAACAATAATTATCACAACAAAATCCAAGGAATTTCAAACTAAGAGAAAAGTCATATGTTACTTCTTAAGTGGGCTTGGAATCCATGAATTAAATGAATTTAAAAACAAGATAAAAGGGTTGGAATTACCTTCAATTTGGAGCACACTAAATAACAAATTTCATACAATAAATCATGTTTGAGAAGCAAATCCACATAAAATCCAAACACGTCTTCAATTCCTTCCTTTTTAGAATCCAATCTAGGACAACAATCCTCCAAATCAAGCAATTTCATTTTAATTTTTAAAAATTAAGAGAGGCTTTGAGAGAGTTATTTTTAAAAATATACAAATAATAAAAAGGAAAAGCCCTTTTTCCTTTTTCTATTTTCTTTTCACTTTATTTTTATTTTCTCATTTTTAACTTTATTTTGCTCTTTCCAATTAACATTAATATAATTCAACTTAATGTTCAATTCATTTCCTTAATTTCAAGAGTAATAAATATTTAAATTTAACTTATAAACAATGAATATTTCAACTCGTCAAAACAATTGCATATATTATTCTAATGCAACTAATTAGAAATTCCTCTTTTTATTTTCCTACTTGATTCCCAAAATGCATCAGACATCATTAACATGCAATATTTTAATCATTGAAATATAATCAAATCCAATGAAGGAACATAACTAATCATAGTAGACTCACAAAATTATGAGTTTTCCACAACACAAGCAAAGTCTAGAATCACCACCAATTCATATCTATGTTTACACTAGGTCTCACAAGACACGTATCTTGAACTTGATTCAAGCATGATAGGGTCCATCAAACATATTAGGTCCAATGTGACATATATGATATAACCATTGTCAGAGAAATAACCCAAACTTGCATATTTAAGTGGGAAAATAACCATGTACCTACACACTCATTTTTACATGTCAAGTGTACATGCACAATATATGTAATATTTGAAGTAATACAAAATCATCCAATGGGGAAAAATATCATGTAAATCATATAATCATCTCATCAAGAATTACCCAATTCCACTACACATCATCTAAATGTATGAATTTATATGATCCATTAAAATATAGAATGTTGAAATCATTTAATAATCAAATCCATAATATTGATACATATGAGAAAAGTAATGGAATAAAACACCATGGTAATCTAGACATAAAAATTGTAGCATGGACATCTCAAAATATACAATATAATATATATGCCATATAACATAGGTCCATAAGGCCCTCAATCCTTCAATGCAAATGACTACATGAATTAAATACAACAAGTACTCAAGGAACTTGTTACCACACTAGACACACATCACAATGCATGTAATACACCAACAATTAACATATAGAGGAACACCATCTCTAAACATGCAAGTGATCTAATCACATGGCATACAATAAGTCATTTGGAAAATACACCAACTAATACATTTATAAAATATCACAACATGATAAAAAATCATCACATCTCCTAAAAACAATTTATGACTATCATGGCATAGGACATCAAATGCACAATCAACCATCATAATCAAATCTATTAATGAAAGTGGTGAAGTTAAAAAATGATAAGAACTCAAATTAACATACATAGATTGACCTATATATTTCATGATACATAATTAGAAACACATTGTTGATAGCAAGCATCTCAAAGCACAATTTTGTGTGATCATTACATCCACCCAATAGGATTAGCATTACTCCTATATGTTTGGTGTGGAGCCCAATTAGTCTCCAAGTGGGATATTGTTGGTATGTGGCGATTGATCATACAAATATAGTACACTCGTAACGTATCCTCACCAAGGTTCGGGGTCGGGCCGGGCGAGGCCCTAAGTGAGGGTTCGGGGGCGCAACCCCTGATTTTTTTTCTCGTTAACTTGTCAAGGTTTTCCCGTTGACATGTAAAATAAAAAAAATTACTTTGTAAAACCCCAATTCTATAAGCTTTCAAAAAGCTTGTTATAAGCGGTTGGGATGTATGTTGCAATAGGGTGTTCACAAGATTGTAATATGTTTTGGACTGGATAATAAAATCATTGGCTAACTAAGTTTTTGTGGATGTAGCCCATATTGGGTGAACCATGTTAAATTTCAGTGTTTCAATCTCTTTTGTGTTATTCTTCATTATTATTTCTAGGTTATTTAATCTACATACAATTGTTAATGGTTATTGCTCAAATCTACCTGAACCCTAACACTATATTCCTATAAATAGATAATGATAAGGTTCTATTGACACACAATCCTTCGAACATAATGGGTGTCACTAGATCAACCCTCTAGACTCTCACCAAGTATAGGTATCAATCTCACAATACACATCTCTAAAGGTGCACAGGCTAGGTGAACATAAACCACTAGGTATGTAGCTACCTTAGATATCAAAACACTCTATCCTCCAACTTCTAGGGAAATAAGGTCAATATCCAACCACATGATCCAAATTCAAGAATACTATAACTAATAGGGAACTCCATCTAGCTATCTACTATACCAAGGGAAGGTACACAATGTTGAAAAATATATTATTCATTATAATTACCAACACAAGATTGGAACTCCTATGGTCTCTCTTAAGATTGAGACCTTAATCCACAAGGCTAGAACATAAAGCCATATATCTTTATCCCTCGAGGCTATAAACAACACTATCTCACCTCTATGCTCACAAATGTAATACTAAGAGCATCTCTACTAGTATAGAATGTAGAAACAAACTAAATAATCAAGACCAAGTGTGGTAAGGATGGAAAGAGTCAAGTGGAGGTCTTGTTTCTCAATACCACACTATTCAAACCATAATTTGAGTGATTTGAGTTTGGTGAAGAAGTCTCACATTCCATCAAATTTTGTAGGATTCAAGCCAATAAATTTGTTCACCAACTAATAACCTCTCAAAGTATCCTACTTCCCAAATAAGTTATCCAACTAGATCCATAAGTAATTTGGTAGAATACAATAATCAATATGAAAAAGATCAAGAGAAATGGACATGTATAAAGTGTCATAGGCTTCATTAGACCAATTCTACCATTTCTCTTTTTTTTAGCTACTATTGGTTCAAGTTATGTAGCCATAATAACTCAATACAACCCCAATTTCCTCAAATGTATCTTCATTTATTTTTTCCACCCATAGTAATTGTACTGGGGTGAGTGAAGAAATTTGGGTTTGATCCATGATTTATACTCAAAATTATAAAAAATAGAAGGATATAAAACAAATACCCTTCACAATATGAGAAAATAATTGACTTGTTCTAATTCTTTTCTCTTTATTGTAATTTTTCCACGAACTAAACCAAAATAGAAAACTTAAATTTTGATTAAAATAATAGCTACCTAGTAAAAATATTGGAAGAATGGATTGAATGGTTGTGTAGAGATCAAAAATAGCTTTCTAGATGCTTATTAGTTTTTGAAAAATAGACTATGTAGCCTAAAGTATGCTTAATTTTATAAAACCACCCCTATATGCATTAAAATCATGAAATGGACCTTGAATAGGCCCATGTTAATCAATATGATTGGTGGATTGATGTAGTGTTTGAGTGGTTGAGCATAACCAATGGCCACCAATGTGAATGCTAATGACTATATAGCATTGGACGTGAGTGATTGATGAATTGATGGGTGACATAGATACTAGCTAGTGGTGGTATAAATTTTGGTCCACTAGAAGTGGTCATTTATGTAGTGCTTATGGAGGTGGAAGCTTTTGGAGAGTGATGAATCAACACAAATGATGACTCAAGTAGTGGTGACACCAAAAAAAGCCACTCAAATGTTACAAAATTGAAGGTTGCGAATAAAAGCTATCAAAAAATTTACAAACTATTGTTGCTCAATGTTTAAAATATTATTTGAACCTAAAAACCACTTTTCCAAAAAAAAACTACCATTCAAACATAAATTTTTCTATAGAATCACTAAATCCACTATGGATAAATGAAAGCACATCATCAAAACCAAAAGATGGCTAGTAAAATAAAAAATGTGTTAGAAAGACTAGAAAGGACCTATGTAGGTGTATGATAGCACATGAATTTACACAAACATATAGGTCTATATTGTTGTATGATTTTTTTTTGTCAAAAACTTGGAACCCTAAAATAAAATGTCTCTAGTTTTTTTTTAACTTTGATTTTAACATTTGGAGAGGTAATTTAGGGTTTTGATTCCTTCTAGAGACAATAGTGATGTCCATTTTTCTTCAAGATGCACTATTTGAATGTTCAAGGTTGAACCTCTCAAAAAAATAATTGAAAATTATAGATTTGGAAATATGATACCATGTTGGAGTTGATTGAAATTTCAGAGTACCCAAAAGATCACCTATTATTAAAACACCCTATCAAGAAATAGAAAAAATAATTAATTTTCTATGAAGCCTAAGATTTCATTAGACACAAAAATATTATAATTACTTATATAATTATAAGTCCTTGATATAAAAACAAGGATGAAACCATAGATGAGATTATAATTAGATCATGACATGTGTCCTAATCCTATGAATTGAGACAAAAAAGCACATGACATAAATAATCTTAAGCATGTTAGTGTGAAAAGGTCCTAATAATAATTAATTGGGTGATTTAACTTTTTCACTCTAACACTAATGATCAACCTAGTAGTGGAGATATATAAAAAAAAATGGCTTCCCATGGATGATAGACATAAGTACCAATATATTCAACAAATGTATCTTCATATCATCATAGGAATGTTGATATTTTATATCCTATTGAAAATTAGCATATTTCTTTAAAAATTTAGGGAAAGACAAGCTACAACTAACTAGTTCTACAATAAAGTGTGATATGACATTTATCTTCCCTTGAAGACATGAAGTTGAGAAATATTTTAGGTGGATTAATATTTTAACAATACCATCAATTTTTTTAGTTCCACTACATAATAAAACCAATAAATGACCATTTCCTAAACCAAATATGATTTTGTTAGGATTTAGCTATACTTTATATTTATATAATCTCTTAAAGATAATCCTTTAGTATTGGAGATGGTTAGTTCATTTTTATATTTGGATAATATACCATATAAATATTCTTCTAAGATGTATATTAGATCATGTAAAAATAGAGTTATAGCCCTTTGATAGGTGGCATAAACTTTCTTTACTCTAAAAGTCATGATGATATAAAAAACACCCCTAAGAGTGTGAAAACAAGTAGTCTTATGTTGGTCTTGGGGATTAATGAGAATATGATTATATTCTAAAAATTTATCCATGAAGGAAAAAATCTCATGCTAAGTGGTAGAATCTGCAATCATATCAATGTTAAGAAATGGGAAGTCATATTTAGGTGATGCTTTGTTTAGGTCTCTAAAATTAGTATATATATGCAAACAAGATCGTCAAGTTTAACTTCTCATACCATATTTTAAATATGTGGGGAACAATAAATTCATTCCATGAAACTATTCTTTAATTTTTTCTCAAGTTCTTCTTTAACCATGGATATTATTTTTGGATATACTTTCCTAATATTTTATTTCATTGGTTTGGTATCAAAGTGAATAACAATATAATGCATAGTAATTTCCTTATATATTCCTATCATATCTTGGTAATTCCATAAAAATAAGCCACCGTATTCTTGACATAAATAAATTAAGTTGTTCAAAAAATTTCAAACACTTACATTATTAATATTTTTTCTTTATTCGACTTGTCTATTTTGACACCAAAGGTGCCTCTAACAATTAACGCGTTTCTATCTTTATCAAATTATGTATATGTAGTACATAAAATATATTAGTCACCTAATAGATGAGAAGTTTCCTCAAAATAAGAACAAGTATCAAGAACATATGGGAAACATCTATTGAATGTAAAACTTAGGTGAATCCTCAAAAACACCCAAAAAATTCAATAAAGGGCTTTCCACTAAGAAATGTGTCAAGGGCGGGTGCATGAAGTTGGGTTACAATTATGTGGCCAACTTAAAAAAAAGATTGGAAATGACATAACGTGAGCGTGTTATAATGCCCTCGCGTTATTTCATTTTAAAAGCAAAAAAAAAAGTGAAAGCTATTCATTTTCTCTTTTCTATTTTTTTGCTCTGCCCATGGCCAAAAACCCTCATTTTCGCGCTCGCATTCTAGGAGGAGGCATTCTTCAAAATTCATCAACAATAGTTGCTTTTCGCTCCCAAAGACGTTTCACAACGATGAAGAGGTGTAGGAGGTAATTATTGTTTGCTATTTGTTTTGAATTTCTTAGTTTCAAGTTGATTTTGTTTGTTTTAGGTTAGATTTGATTGTTTTTTAATTTGTGGGAGATGCAAATAATCTTGAAAATCCTCAACAAGAAGAACAGGAAAATCCTCCTCAACAAAATCAACCTCCCCCACCAATCACTCAACACCCTCTTGGCACTCAACAAAATTTGAGGAGTGAAATTGAAAACAACAAAATGCAAATTAAGGATCTTATCAGTAGGTTGAGTGATCCAAATGCTTCAACTGCAGAAAGAATGACACTAGAAAATTCAATGAAAGAGACATTAAAAAATGTAGATTCAATAACCTAACAAATAATAGGATGGAAAGATACAAGGCAAGCAGCTAGGGCATATTATGAGATAAACTATCATATAAAACAAGTAAAAGATTTTAAAAATTACTAAAGGTGATTTGTGCTCTCTATTCACTGACCCTAGAACAAATTAAAATCTTAGCCTCAATGCGAAGAGGTTTCCTATTCATTGGTGCCACCACCAAGAGATTAGGAACCATTTTTATGATAGGTGGTACTTGGTCTTTGATTACCCACCTGCAACAATTGTGAAGTCCCCAATATTTTCTTAGGAAACTATACAATGAGTTCATATTGAACCAAATCCCAAATTATTTGATATGAGGGAGTTCTAGGGGAGAGGTGGGGTCGGCTCAGATAGGGTCTGACATGCACAACCTGATCCCCGTGGTGGCAAGGAGACTCCACTCCTCGCTAGGGTCAGCTTCCATGAGCACATTGTTATGCCTGCTGTTGCGAAGGAGAGTGTTGACATAGAGACATTGCAAGCGATCAACACTTTGACCCAGAGTGTCATCCATCATAGTAGCCCTATTGTACAACGCCATCCAGGGGAGTCTTTGGGTGGTGGCCTTCGAACCCATGTGTGTCAATCTTGTGGGTGAATTGTTCATATGACCCCCACCGGCACTCTCAGAGGCTACCACTGTGATCCTCAGATGTCACACGGATGGAGAGGGGATGGTCGACATTTTGCATCAAGTATATGGCATTGATAGTCGTGCAAAATTTAGCATGCTCATTGAATTTAATTTCTATTAAATTTTGATTCTAAATGCATGATTAACTAATTTAGTTTTTATTATTTTAATAAAATTGCAGTGGTCACAAAGTTGTTAGACTGGATACACTGTCCTCCACCTACTTATTTCTCAGTAGCATAACCTATTAGTGGGGTATGTAACTAGTAAACAATTATAAATTTATTACATGTTAATAGGCATTGTTTTACGAATGGTATTTTAATACATGTGATTTTGATGTTGAACAAGCTAATATTGGCAGTTTCAAGCAAACACCTCCTAGTGCCAGTGGCTTCACTCAAACGTACACAGAGGTAATAGAATAAAGAGAACTTAACTAATGAATTCTACTTAATAGATTTGTGTAGTTTATATTCATATTGTTGGTTACGTTGCATTACACATCATTCAAACTCAAAGCATTACTTCAAATTCTATAACTAATAACTAGATGTTGATAGATGACAAAATTTCAACTGTACAATATAGTTGTTTAGAAAGTCAACATAAGCAACACGGCTGCAATTACTTCACATGGAGTCATGTGCTGCAAAGGTGCACCACCACAAAAACTATGGATGCTTGGAAAATCTATGAAACCATAATAGTAAGCTTCAATAGCATAGACAAGGCGCTAGTGATGCAGCATCATATCAAAACACTCAATCATCGTGGTACATCCGATGCAGCATCCAACAAACAACACCATCAACATCATCATTTCTTCAAGGATTTCAACTCTAAATAGAACAAGAGAAGATCAAATATAATTTCAATTTAAATCTACTTTTCATTCAACCAAAATCCACTCAAATTCTTCTTAGCCATTCCATAGGCCATCATTCATCATTCCACTAATCAGTATTCCAATTGACTCATTCAAAGAAAAAACCATATTAAAGAAAACTTTGACTTAATCAATTAGATTCACATCATTCTCAACCACCATAAAAATAACATAAACCTGATTATTGACACTTGAACAATTCATCCTTTCATTTATTCACCAAGGCAACAAATCAACTAAACCATACATCACTATTATCAGACCATTATCAAGCATTGTACTCACCATATTTTGACTGCAACAGTCTATTTATAGGTTACAAACTCCTACTACAACAGAATCTTGATTATCATCTTGTGGTTAATCATCAATTTGCTCAAAAGGCTTCATAATAGTCACCCATCCAGCCATCAAAGTCACCAAACCTGTCTTATACACCTTAACTGAATTTAGTAACATCAATCATATCATTAGTTTGATAGGAACCAAGCACTTAATCATATCACAGAAGCTTTGAAAGGATACAAGTCATAAATGTTGATGATAGGAGAGATTGCCACCCTAGGAGGTAGCTCTATTTCATAAGCATTTTGTCCAAACTTGTAGACCACCTTGCAAGGTCCTATCTTCTTCATCGTGAGTTTGGTATACTTTCCTTTTGGAAGTCTCTCCTTCTTCAAGTGTGCCATCACCAAGTCTCCAACATTGAATTGGACATTCCTCTTCTTTAAATCTGCCTTTTCCTTATACTTCTCAACATTCTTTTGAAGGGTTTCCTTCACTTTTTTTATGAATATCCTTGATTGTAACAGCAAATTCCTCACCTTGAGAACTTCTCCTAGCAACTCCTTGTAGATCTCTTAGTTCATAGACCCCTCTAGGGTGCATGCCATAGACTACCTCAAAAGGGCTTCTACCAATGCTCATATTCATGGAGTCATTATATGCAAATTCAGCCTGAGGTAAAATCAGATCCCAATCTTGTCCATGCTCCTTGGTAAGGCATCTGAAGAGGTTTCCCAATGATCTATTCACCACTTCATTTTTTCCATCCGTTTGTGGATGGTATGCTGAACTAAAGGACAAATTTTTGCCTTGAGTTTCTTCCACCAGGTCCTCCAAAAGTGACCAATGAATTTAGAATCCTTGTCAGAAACAATGCTTAAAGGCAGTCCATGTATCCTAACAACCTCCTTAAAGAAGATACCTGCTATATGAGATGCATCATTGGTGCATTTGCAAGGAAGAAAATGTGCCACCTTACTAAATCTATCAACTACCACAAAGATACTATCAAAACCTTTTTGGGTTCTAGGCAACCCCAAGACAAAGTCGATACTTACACACTCCCAACGCCTATTGGGAATGGGCAGTGGTTGATAGATTCTTGCATTTGATGAAGTTCCCTTTTCCCTTTGACATATTGTGCAGCCTTCCACATACCTTCTCACATCCACCTACAACTTTGGCCAATAGTAAAATCTCCTAACTTGTTATAAGGTCTTGTCAAGGCCAAAGTGGCCTCCAAGACTCCCACTATGTTTCTCCTTTATGATATTCTCCCTCATTGAGCATTTACACACACAATTGGCTTCCTTTGAAGAGCAAACCATTTTGCAATAAAAATTCAGAGAATTCACCATGAAAAGAATTCAAATGCTGCTCACAAACATTGTATACCTCCTTGAAATCCGAATCTTCATGATACATATCCTTCAATGCTTCAACCCCCATGCTTTGGAGTTGGGTCTCTTGCAATACAAGTGCCCTTCTATTTATAGCATCTTCCACCTTATTTTCTTGGCCCTTCTTATGCTTTATTGTGAAAGCATAGGCTTGCAAAGACTCTACCCACTTCATGTGCATATGATTGAGTTTGTCCTGTGCATTCAAAAAACTCAAGGCATGATTATCAGTATAAACAAACAAATTCTTTAGGTAACAAGTAGTGCCTCCACTTTTTGAGGGCTTGGACCATAGCATACAATTCCAAATCATAGGAAGAATACTTCATCTTTGCTTCATTCAGCCTCTCACTGTAAAATGCAACTGATCTGCCTTCATGGCTCAAAATAGCCCCTATTGCTTGATTGCTAGCATCACACTCAATAGTAAAAACTTTATGAAAATTAGGGAGCACAAGTATAGGTTTTTGTGCTACTCTCATTTTTAGATATTCAAACCCTTTATCAGCCTCATTGGTCTAAGAAAACTTACCTTTGTTACCTCCTTTGATGGTGTCCAAGATTGGTGCACAAATTTGGCTAAATTTCTTGATGAACTTTCTATAAAATCTTGTAAGTCCATGGAAGCTTCTCACATCTCCCATGGATTTTGGTGTTGGCCAAGTAAGAATAGCATCCACCTTTGAAGGATCCATCTTCAAACTTCCCTTGGAGAAGACAAAACCAAGGTAGACTAGTTCTTCCTTCATGAATTCACACTTTTCCATGTTGATCAACAACTTATCCTCTTGTAACCTCCTTAGTACCATGTCAAGGTGCTTCAAATGTTCTTCTTTAGACCTGCTAAACACAAGGATATCATCTAAATAAACTACAACAAACTTTCCAATGAAAGGTCTCAATACCTCATTCATAAGGTGCATAAATGTACTAGGGGCATTTGATAACCCAAAGGGCATCACCAACCAATCATAGAGCCCTTCATTAGTCTTAAAAGTTTTCTTCCATTCATCCCCCTCTCTGATCCTTATCTGATGGTACCCGCTCTTTAGATCAATCTTGGAAAAGTAAGATGCTCCTGATAGACAATCCATGAGGTCCTCCATTCTTGGCATCGAGAACCTATATCTGATTGTGATCCTATTAATGGCTCTTGAATCAGTGCAAATCATCCAATTCCCATCCTTCCTTGGTGCTAGGATAGTAGGAACAACACATGGGCTCAAACTCTTCCTCACTAGCCCTTTATCCATCAACTCTTGCACTTGTCTTGCAATCTCCTCATTTTGAGTAGGTGTCATCTTGTATGCAGCCTTATTGGGCAATGTAATTTCGGAATCACAGATTAATATGGGTGGATTATATCCTCACGTGGGAGGTAGGAACTAGATAACCATTCACTCATGTCCTTGTACCTTTCCAAAGAACTCTAGATCTCCTTTGGTGCATCTTCCTTTCTTCTTTGGAAGGACTGGCTTCAATTTTTGGCTTCATAATCAGGAAGAATCCTCTTCCTCCTCCTTCCTTCAAGGTCTTCATGAACTCCTTCTCACCCACCATCAAAACACTAGTCCCTTCATGCTTTGCCTCGTCTTCTTCTAGGAGAGGTGAAAGGTTGTAAGTCTTCCCATCCTTCACAATGGAGTATGTGTTCTTCTCCCTATCATGCTTGGTCTTGCTATCAAACTACCAAGGCCTACCAAAAATATATAGTTTAATACTTGTACTCAAAATTTTGTTCATTAGATCTCATACATTATAAGTCATGACATGGATCTCACTATTGTAACTTTTTTGTGATTGAATAATTTTTGTTTTATTTCTTCGATGTTGTATTGTGGGAACACCTCCAAATGTTGCATAAAATGGATATCGGTGTTTCATTCACATAATAATCCTCCCATGGCTCATAGAGAGTGTATGAGGAAAATTACAAAATTTCAATTTACATTTGTTATAGATGTTAGTTCTAGTGAAAAATCAAACCATTATTGATTCACAGTTTAATTCCTATTTGGATGGTTTATACAAGGCTTGAGCATGCCTGAGCATCGACATGCAAATATTTCCATCATGGAGATGATCATGAGATGGCCGTAAGTGATTGTTTTGTTAAATATATCATTCTTATAATGTAATTTCTATATATTAATGTCTCTACTTTGGTCAGCTAAACTTCACTAGGGAGCTAAACCATAGGAGGAGGCAAGCACCCTGTTAATGTTAAAATGAGTGACAGAATTATCGCCATTAGATCGCCAAACAAAGGGAAAGAAATTATTTCCAGAGCATGGAGAGAAATGAATTTTGATTCTAGAGCCCTTTGTTGTATGCCTAGACATGGCAATTTTGTACATATCTTGTATTGGATATATTTTACATTGTATGCCTATATGGCATTCAAGTGTAAACCTATATGGCTATTTTGTAACTATATTTTATACTTATATCGACATATATTGATGTATGTGTACATGGCTATTTGGTTAATACTAAATCTTTTTATCGATGGTGTCCATATTTGCTCTTTTGACAATGTCAAAAGCATGGCTGCATACAAATTATGCAAAAGACTTTTCCTTTTAGATTAGCAATGCATGGAAGTTTCAAAAAGTATCCTTGATATTACAAAAAGATATGTGTTTATACCATAGCAACAAAATCTTTTGGGAAAAAAATCGGCAAACCAAAAGTATAAGATTTTTTGAAAAAATCGGGAACAAGTCTACAAAAAATCGAAAAAAAATCATATTTAAAAAAAAGTAGAACAAGAGATAAAAACTTTTAAGAAAATTTCAAAGGAATTTCCATAGAGATATAGAGAGAAAATAAAATAAAGAGTTTGAACTATCAAAATGTAAAATAGATTTCTTTGTAGTTTATATTCATATCGCTATCATACTGTAACAAGACATGAGTTTCAAACGTTACTGCTTCACATCGCATAAATCACAACTAGATGTTGATAGATGACATAATTTCAATTACATAACATATTTTACAAGCCAATCCTTAAGCAGCTATGCAATTACTTCACATTGCATAAATAATAACTATTAGGAGCATTCCCAATTGCATTTGCTTGTCGTATAACTTTATGAGACCACATTTCTTTTGAGGCATTTTTTAAAACAATTCACTACACTGGTCTATGCTAACACATTTTTCATACATGTTTACCAAGCAAAGCATTTTATCAAACAATCTACCTCCTTGCTGCTATGGCTAAAATCCTAAAATAGGTGCCTAAACAAGCTATGGATGCTTGGAAAAATCTATCAAAGATAATAATGCTAACAGCATAACAAGGAAATCCTAACTGCTTAATAGAAGCCCTCGAAGAGATGTGGGAGTTCAATGGTGGTGGAATTCCATGACAATCCATAGCATTTTTCTTGTCATGGCATTCGGCTACACATTCCATCACCATGAGACCATATTTCTTTGAGGCATTTTTTCAAATAGTTCAACGCCTTGTCTATGCTACCACATTTTTCATACATGTTTTTCTACCAAAGAATTTTATCAAACAAGCTTCAATTCTCCTGTCGCTTATGGCTAAAAGCCTAAAATAGATGCTTCCAAACAAGCTATGGATGTTGGAAAAATAGGTCGTTATTAATAATAAGCAATAGCATAGACAAGTGCTGGAACTGTTTGAATAAAAGCCTCAAAGAAATGTGGTCTCAATGGTGGTGGAATGCCATGACAATCCATAGCAATTTTCTTGTCATCGGATTTGTCATGCCATTCCATCACCATGAGACCACATTTCTTTGAGACATTTTTTGAAACAGTTCACTGCCTTGTCTATGGTACCACATTTTTCATACATGTTTACAAAAGCATTTTATCAAACAGTTCACCTCCTTGCTGCTATGGCTAAAATCCTAAATAGGTGCTTCCAAATAAGCTATGGATGCTTGGAAAAAATTTATCAAAGCATAATAATAAGCAATAGCATAGACAAGGCAACGAACTATTTGAATTAAAGCCTCAAAGAAATGTGGTCTCAATGGTGGTGGAATGCCATGAGAATCCATAGCAATTTTCTTGTCATGGCATTCGTCATGCCATTCCATCACCATGAAACTACATTTCTTTGAGGCATTTTTTCAAACAACATTGTCTATGCTACCACATTTTTCATACATTTTTACCAAAGCATTTATCAAATAGTTCACTCGTCAAGCATGGCTAAAAGCTTAAAATAGGTGCTTCCAACAAGCTATGGATGCTTGGAAAAAATCTATCAAAGATAATAAAGTATTAGTATAGACAGGTAATCTAACTATTGACAAAGCTCAAAGAAATGTGGTCTCAATGGTGTGGAATGCCATGACAATCCATAGCAATTTTCTTGTCATGGTATTCATCAGCCATTCCATCACCATATGAGACCACATTTCTTGAGGTAGCATTTTTCAAACAGCTAGTCACTTTGTCATGCTAATGCATTTTTCATGCTACGTTTACCAAAGCATTTTATCAAATACCACCTCCTCACAAGCATAGGCTAAAAACCTAAAAATAGGTGCTTCCAAACAAGCTATGGATGCTTGGAAAAAAAATCTATCAAAGCATAATATTAAGCATAGTATAGACATAGTAACTGCTTGAATAGCTCAGGCAAGAAATGTGGTCTCAATGGTGGTGGAATTCCATGATAACCATAGAATTTTCTTGTCAAGGGCATTTGTCATGCCATTCCATCACCATGAGACCACACATTTCTTTGAGGCATTTTTTCAAACAAGCCATGCCTTGTCTATACCACATTTTTCATACATGTTTACCAAAGCATTTTATCAAACAAATAATTCTCCTTGCCGCTATGGCTAAATCCCAAAAAAGTGCTTCCAAAAATCTATGGATGCTTGGAAAAATCTATCAAAGCATAATAGTAAGCAACAACAAGCTATGGTCTCATGGTTTTTTCACAAAATTAGTGTGTGATTTTATTCACATTTTTTGCAAGTTATAAACACTTTTTTTTTTGCCAATTTTGTTGTTTTAAATGACATTCAAGTTTATGGTGGTTTTGTTGTTTATATGATGATATGTGATATTTTAATCCTATTTCATGCTTCTAGGTTGCATAGATATATATTTTGTTTTTACATGTTTTGTGTACCAACGAACCCAAAACGAACTGAACCCCCCTCCAAAAAAATTTGGCCAAACCGACGAACCGAACCCCCAAACCTGAACCTCAAAACCTATTCCAACACTCTTCATTTTTCCTACACAAACTTAATTGACCACCAAATTATGTTTCCCCTTGACTTTACCCATGTTTACTCCCTCAAACCTCTCTTTTTCATTCAAAACCCCTATTTTCCCAACTAGGGCATGTCATGCCATAACATACTTTTGACCTCCCATGTCCTTGCAGACCCTTTGAACACATCAAACTCCACAATCTCACCCTATTTACAACCTATTCTAACTTATTTTCAAGCAATTTCTTCTTTTCACCTCTTCTAGCCTTGCTTTTGAATTTTCAACAGGGGTAGTGTTAGTAATCTCTTCCAATTCCCTTACTAATGCTATTTTCTTATTCCTAATCCCTATCCTACTTACATCAGGCCCATATCACTGAGAGACAGCCTGAACAATAGGTGGAATGGCCTATTTCAACATACTACACTCAAACCCTTAAGGGATTGATCCAGTTGAATGTAGCTCGGAGCGAATCCGCATGTTTGGGTGTGAAAGAGGACCATGCCTAGCATAAACATGCATATTCAGATGCATTGGAAAAGTCCGTTTGGTCACATGAGTTGCAGAACAAAAGTTACACCACTTTGCAACTTTTCACTGCTTTCATTTGACACTTTTTTCATCAACTAAAAATTGGACACCACGGGAAAACCACCCTGAGATAATGAAAATTGAGAGAGGTTATTGTAGAGGGGCCCAACATGATCCCATTGGATCAAACGAGAAGTTTCTAAGCATCACGATGTCCGAGTAGCCTCATGCTGAATTTTGCAGCCATTTTTCCCTTTGGACCCTTAAGGGATTGATCCAGTTGAACAAAGGGTCTATACTCTAAACTTATCCAAACTTTACCAACTCTTGGGGCAGAAATTCTAAGGTGTCAAAACTTCAAAATTCACAATTAGATCATAGTTATACCACCGTACAATGGGTAAACCACAAAACCCTCTATTGTAGCCTAAACCCTAGGGGTTTATTGAAAATGATACTTCCAAAGCTAACCACAACCTATAAATTAATCAAACAAGTTTGTAATACCCTACACAAGCTCAAACAATCATAAAATAACGCTTCCCTACACAAAAACATAATTTAACTCTTCAAAACCACCATTTTTCTTAAAGAAAACTCACTTTTACACACATGGGTTTCACACCCATCTCACTTTCAAACCTCCCCAATACTAACACATCATTCCCACACCTTAATAATGTTAGTGTAGACCCATTCCTCAAGTTAGAGAGGCTATAGAAAGAGGAATGGGTCAAAAATCCATTTTTATTGACTCAAAACCTTCAAATGTACAAGTTTGGGCCAGTTTTAGTAAATTGATGATATTCTACTCCTTATTTGCCTTGATAAACAAAACCTATTGAATGGTGCTCCTACACCAATCATACATTGACCTTCTTGTCCCTCCTAAAGTTTGGACCACATCCATTACCTCCACATAAAACTTGGCATCCTTGGTCTTCTTGGTTCTCATGCCTTGATACGGTTATGCAAATGAAAATGAAGCAAAGTAATCATCTCCTTCTCTGCTGGCTGGAAGAATGAATGCTTAATGTTTTGATACATGATATCAGCTCTCTCATCTACTCTCATGGTTGAATACCGAAATCTAGTATGGTGGGCCTCCAGAGTTCTAGTCATCTTTCTTCCTCTTCCACCAAATGTTGGCCCGGTCCACACATTTGCCAGCCTAATTGACTTTGTTTTCGAAAGCTGAAGTTTCTCCTGAGTCACCAGTGTTGCTTTGTCTGCCTTTTCAAACTCTTTCATTGCTACAGATTGTCTATGGGATTTAATCATTTGTACCACACATGGTTGATGTGCTTTGAATCCTTGCATCTAAAGGAAATTTCCTCAACATAAATACTCTCTCAAGGTTAACTTTTAAGTTTGTGCAGGGTATTTGGAAGGTGTTTGATGCTTTGTGGGGGTCTGGAAAGGATTGGGCATATGACTTTCAATAAACCCTTGGGTTTTAGCATGTAAAAGGAGGGTTTGTTGAGACAACACTTTAGAATGTTTGTGTCTGGGAACTAACCATGGATTTTGTTGTTTTAAAACATATCAAATGACTGTCCATTGGTTTGGAGTAAAAATAGAGTCTTTAAGAGGGACCTCCTTTGTAAAATGGGGCTAATCTAGTAACCTTTGGGTAGGGTAACCTATTGAAACTCCATACTGTTGCAAGGGAACCTTATGTGATTTGTTGGGCATTATACTTGGGGTCTGAGTGGATGCTAAATGGATGATGTGTTGGACCTTTTATGGAATTCTCTAAAAGATAGGTCCATTGGATGAATTTTGAGACCTAGAAAGCAAAGGATATTGTTTTGGGCAGTTTGGGAGAATGAAGTTTTGAAGGTTGTTTCTTTGCATGCATTTGATCAAATTGGGTTGGTTGTTGTGTTGCCCCACCTTGTCTGCATCAGTATTTGAATTGACATTAGGTTGTTATGAGTTAATCTTCACCTTGGCTCTGCATCAAGAAGGCCTTGGAGTTGTGAAATATAGAAAACCCTAGATATTTATGAGCAAATTAAGGGTTTTTGTATTGGAAACCTATTTGAGCATGCATTAGGAGCATATTCCAATTTTTTAGAGACATGTATGGAAAATTTGGTAGCATAGACAAGGCAATCAACTGGTTTGTATAACTGTTTGACAAAATACCTCAATGAAAGCTTTGGAAGCATACACAAAGAAAGTCAATTGTTAAATTTAACAAAATGCCTCAAAGAGATGTGGTTTAAAAATGTAATAGGAAAGTGTATAGAATTGTGTAATTTAAAATGTCTATTGACAACCTAAGGTTGTAACATGACAAACAAACAATTTGATCAACATGGAATAAGCAAAACAACAAAAATGAAAGCAAGCCATAATAGAATGAAAGAAAATGTACAAAGACTTCACATACCTAAACAAATAAAGTTTCAAATGGAGGAGTTCTACCCAATTATGTAGCCTTTGCTTCTTCTTTCCTCAAATTCCTCAAAAATTTGACTTTTTCAAAAGCTTGTTCCCCTCCAAACTTCAATTGTATATCGTCATCACTGCAATTCAAACTTGAATTCATATTACATGCCTTCCAACGTGAAAACTTTTCTATTTCATGCAAAGGTGATGGAAATATCATGAAAAAGGTGGTGGAATCTAGATATCATGCATGCACACTTCACTCAATCACCAAAAAGCTACATTTAGTCGGAGCACGCATAAAACCAGACAAATATGCAGAATGTGGGCTGACATCATGGGTATATTGTGTTTTTAACCATTTTTAGTGCAAGAAATAATG
>VDFB02056112.1:177950-222588 GCA_007258455.2 Sequoia sempervirens
ACCTATTTCCACTTGGAAGGGAATGGTTGCCAAAGTGAGAGAAGCATACATGCCAGATGATTATGAAATTTAGTTGCATAAGAATAGATA
The DNA here is from genome assembly GCA_007258455.2 of Sequoia sempervirens. Classification (NCBI taxonomy): domain Eukaryota; kingdom Viridiplantae; phylum Streptophyta; class Pinopsida; order Cupressales; family Cupressaceae; genus Sequoia; species Sequoia sempervirens. The sequence continues at coordinate 178,041 of VDFB02056112.1, forward strand.
GAGCTTGAGACAAAGAGACCAAGATGTAAATTCCTATACAGAGGAGTTTCAAAAACTTTGCATGAGGTCTAATCTATCTGAGGATGAAAGTCTTAAGGTGGCTAGATACCTTAATGGTTTGAAGTGGAACATTCAAGAGGAGATGACTCTTCTAAGTCCCAAAATAGTGCACCAATGTTATCAATTGGCTATAAAAATTGAAGAGAGAAGTAAGAGGAAACAAGACCAGGCTTCCAAGAGTAGAGGAAAAGGCAGAGATCAAAGAGGACATAGAGGTGGATACCAAAGTAGGGGGACTGAACAAAGAAATCAGGGAGAGTCTAAACTCACAGAGCATGGAAGTGAAACAACTTCTAGAGGAGGTTATGGAAGAGGTAGAGGATCTCAAGGAGGTTCTAATAGAGGAAGAAGTACAGGCAGAAGTAACTCTTACTTTGCTACCATGAAGTGTTACAACTATGGTCAAGTAGGACATCCAGCTTATAGGTGCCCGGAGAAAGCATCTTCTTCAAATACAGAAAAGAGAGTAGTATATGCTCAAGAAGACACTATGAGAGTCAAGTCACCAGAGGTTAGTCACATTGAGTTAGAAGTGGGGGAGAACTTGATGTTTAGAAGGGTTCTAATCAGACAACCAGTCAAAGAAGAGCCAAAGCAAAGGAGAGCCTTATTCAAGGTGAGATGAAAAATACTTGGGAAGGTGTGCAAAGTCATAGTGGATTCAGGGTCTACTGATAACATTATCTCAGAGGAAGCAGTGAGGAAGTTAAAGTTGGAGAAGGTACCCCACACAAATCCTTACAAGGTGACATGGCTGAATAAAGGGCAAAGTGTTCTTGTGAATGAGCAGACAACAGTGGAATTCTCCATTGGAGGGTACAAAGATAAACTGATTTGTGATGTGTTTCCTATGGATGCATGCCATCTTCTATTGGGAAGGCCATGGAAATATGACAAAGGAGCTATCTATGATGGAAAGGAGAACACCATCTCATTTAAGAAGGATGGTAAAACATTCAAGTTACAGTCACTATTGGATGAAGAAGGACAGTCAAAGACCCCTAGTGTCTTGTTAAGCAGTGGCAAGGAGTTTATCAACACTCTTCAACAAGGAGGTGAAGGATATGTTGTTATGGTGCAACCCAAGGAAGAAGACAAGGCCAAGAAGACAGTTATCCCAGAGGAAGTCTAGAAGTTGCTTGAGAAGTTTAAGGACATAGTTAGTGATGGAACACCAGCAAAATTACCTCCAAAGAGAGCTATCAGTCATTAGATTGACTTCATACCAGGGGCTTCATTTCCAAACAAAGCAGCTTATAAGCTCACACCAGATCAAAACCTGGAAGTAGCTAGGCAAGTGCAGGAGTTATTAGACCAAGGACTAATTAGGAAGAGCATCAGTCCATGTGTAGTACCAGTGGTCTTAGCAACCAAGAAAGGTGGTAAGTGGAGACTTTGCACTGACTCTAGGGCTATCAATAGGATTACAATCAGATATAGGTTTCCTATTCCTAGGATAGAGGATTTGATGGACTGTCTTGAAGGGGCACAGTACTTCACTAAGTTGGATCTCAAGAGTGGATACCACCAGATTAGAATCAAAGATGGGGATGAATGGAAGACAGCTTTTAAGACAGCTGATGGGTTGTATGAGTGAAGAGTGATGCCATTTGGCCTCTCAAATGCCCCTAGCACATTCATGAGGCTCATGAATGAAGTGCTTAAGGATTTCACAGGTATATTTGTGGTGGTGTATCTAGATGATATACTCATCTTTAGTAAGATAGCAGAGGAACATTTGAAGCATGTGGAGATGGTTCTTAAATGGTTGCAGGAGGAGAGGTTAGCCATCAACCTAGAAAAGTGTGAGTTCTTCAAACAAGAGCTTGTGTATTTGGGGTTTGTAGTATCCCAAGGATCATTGAAGATGGACCCAAGCAAGGTGGAAGCTATCCTAAATTGGCCTACACCAACCACCGAGACAGAGGTAAGGATTTTTCATTGGTTAGCTCAGTTTAATAGGAAGTTTATAATGAACTTTAGTGGCATTTGTGCACCAGTGCTTGATACTATCAAGGGTGGCCTAAAGACTAAGTTTAAATGGACTCTTGAAGCAAAGAAGGGTTTTGAGAAGTTGAAACAAGAAGTGGAAAATCAACCCATCCTTTTGTTACCTAGTTTTGATAAGCTATTCCCAGTGGAATGTGATGCCAGTGGAATTGTAGTAGGAGGACTACTAAGCCAAGAAGGCAGACCTATAGCTTTCTTTAGTGAAAAGCTCAATGAAGCTAAAAAGAAGTATTCTACTTATGACTTAGAACTATATGCTCTAGTGCAGTCTCTTAGAAAGTGGAGACATTATCTCCTACCTAAGGAGTTTGTAGTGTTTACTGATAACCAGGCACTTAGCTACATCAACACACAAGAAAAGTTGAGTAATAGACACTTGAAATGGATGGAGTACCTCCAAGCCTTCACTTTTACTATCAAACACAAGAAGGGACAGTTGAACAAGGTGGAAGATGCACTAAGTAGGAGGTTGCTGACAGTGCAAGAGATTCAATTCAAAAGCATTGGGATAGAGAGTTTCAAGGATCTCTATGGAGAAGATGAAGACTTCTCTGAAGCATATAAGGTATGTTCTAATTTTGAGAATCAATTTCACGGTCAATTCTCAGAGTATACATTGCAGAGTGGACTTTTGTTCAAGGGAAATCAGTTGTGTGTTCCCAAAGGTTCAATGAGAGATAATCTCATCCAAGAGAAGCACAATGGTAGTCTCAGTGGTCATTTTGGTATCAACAAGACACTGGAATTAGTGCAGAGGTTCTATTATTGGCCCAAGTTGCCAAGGGATGTCAGAAGGTATGTGGAGCAGTGTGTAGTTTGTATGAAAGCCAAGGGGGGAGCTAGTAATACAGGTTTGTATCAACCCCTACCTATTCCCAACAAACCATGGGAATGCATTAGCATGGAATTTGTGGTAGGACTCCCTAAAACTAAGACAAGGTTCGATAGTGTCTATGTGGTGGTAGATAGGTTCAGTAAAATGAGTCACTTTGTTCCCTACAAGACCACCCATGATGTTAGCTATATCACTCATCTCTTCTTCAAAGAGATTGTGAGGATCCATGGATTTCCTTTGAGCATTGTATCATACTAAGATGTGAAGTTTATGAGTCATTTTTGGAAAACTCTATGGGGTAGATTGGGTACTAACTTGTCTTTTGGATCAGCTTACCATCCTTAGACAGATGGAAAAACTGAGGTGATAAATAGAGTGTTAGGTAACCTTCTAAGATGCCTCACCAAGGAATACAGACAGACATGGGACTTGGTCATATCACAAGCTGAGTATGCCTACAATGACAGTGTGAATAGGACCACAGGTAGGAGTCCTTTTGAGATAGTATATGGTATGCACCCAAGAGGTGTGTGTGAGCTTAGAGATCTAGGAGCTATGGAGCATAGGAGTGGCCATGCAGAGGATTTCACTCAGACCATGAAGGAGATTCAGGAGCAAGTGAAAAAGACAATCACAGAGGCTACTCACAAGTTGAAAACTAAGGTGGATATGTCTAGAAAAGATCTCCAATTTGCAGTAGGTGACTATGTCATGGTCCATCTCAACAAATCTAGATTGCAGCTAGATTGCAGAAAGGAGTACCAACTAAGTTGCAAATGAAGAGAGTGGGACCATGTAAGGTGTTAGCCAAGTATGGAAAGAATGCTTACAAGGTGGACCTTCTTGCAGACTTAAATATTTCACCAGTGTTTAATGTGGCTAACTTGATCAAGTATAAAGGATCAGTAACCGATATGACTTTGGCCAGTACAGATGTCTTGGAGTATGTGAGTACTGTATTCTTACCATCTAAAGACAAGCTTCAAGCAAAAAGGATCTTGGAATCCAGAGTGAAGAAGTCTACTCGGCACAAGGTGTACATGGAACATTTCATACAGTGGAAAGACAAACCAAAGTCTGAGGCTATATGGGTGGAAGAAGCTCATTTTAAGAAGTGTGGCATTGATCTGTCTCTGATCTCTCCCCACATTCCTTATTGTTTGGGTTCAGGGGGAGAATGGTGCAGGAGCACCCATAGGTTACCATAGGTTGTTTAGAAGGTTTGTCTAGGACAGTCTTGTCTAGGACAACTAAGCAATCAAATTTAGTTCATTTGAATGTGAGCCTTAATGGAATTTTTGGTTGGGTTTTGATCAGATGAAGGTCATGTTGACCATAGAATAGGTGTCATAATGTTCTAGCTCAAAATGAGGTTTTGGATTTTTAGGAATTCTTGCAAAATATTTGAAAATGTTGCTCAATTGGAGCTACAAGCGGCCAAGAAGATCCCAAGGGAGAGGATAACTGAATTGGTGACCTATTTATGGGATTCCTCAGCATTGGAGTGAGGTTGGAAGCATTTTGAATTTGTTTGAAGTTTTTGAATTCAAGAAAAGCAATTGTGATTGTGTGATAATTTTCTGGTTTTTGCATTGAAGTGTTGTTTCAATGGATTGATCATGGCACTGTAACTTGTGTAGGATGTAGTGTAGTTTTTCTTCAAGCATTGTGTGGCATTAGTTAGTTTCTTTATTCAATTTCAAGCATTGTTTGTAAATAGTTTTGATTTCATACTGTTGCTGGTCTGAACCAGGCAGTTTGTAAGTATGGGGTATTAGTTCACTTTCCCATCGTACAAATTGTACGGCCCTTTGGGTACAGTGACTAGACTCCATGTATGTACATATAGTAGGGTTTAGGGTTTTTGAAATCACAGGAGTTGTTGTGGAAGTCTTACCCTAGGCAAGCCAAGGAGTGTCTGACTAGGGAAGACCTTAGTGCAGAGCACTTAATTTACAGGGGTGTCAAATTCTTGACAAATTATCTTTTGGAGAAGGCAGGTATGAGTCTTGCCAAGACATGGTAAGCAGGAAGAAACTCCATCAATCCATCTAGTTAGGAAAGGACTTGACAGTTTGCAGTAAGCCAAGAAAGGGCTTAAAAACCCTAGTATTGCTCATTTTCAAATTAGGGCTTTGTACGGCTAGTTGTGACCCAAGACCTTAAAAATCCTTGAGAGGTGGGCATATGTACCAGGAATCCCAAGAAAATTTTGGGGTGTCCTTTGGAAAGACTTGGGAAAAACCTTGATTTCTCGGAGAAGGAGACCTAATAGGGCTAGTAGCCTTCTAGGCCTAATAGAAGGGTTTGGTAAAAGCGACCAGCAGATGGAGTTAGGTGGACCCCTAATACACTTAGTGGGATGAATTGATGACTTAGGAGCACCTCCACACCCCTGTAAAACTAAATTCAATAATTTGGAGGATTAGTAGCCTTTAGGGTGGATTAAGGGCTAAGGCAATTGTTTCAAGATTGCACCAAGTCTTGACTTGGTAGGAGGATCTATGATGATAGTTGGGTTGGCAAGAAGAAATTAGGGGACCCTAAGAAGGAATAGGTCCTAGAGATTTCAAGTGGTGGAGTGAGCCACCCTAGAGGTCTTCCAAGCAAGACCCAGAGCATGAATCAGTGATTGATTCATCCAACCTCCCTATCATTCGCTGCGGCTCTCATGTGTACTTCTCCACTTCAAAAAACCTTATATACATATATACAAGTATATCTTAATCATTAATTAGGTCGGCCTAATTAGATGAAAATAAAATAGTCAAAACACTATTTGTTGACACCATAAAACATTTTATCCATATAGTGCATTTTTCCAAGTCGACTAACATCCAAAAAACATAACTAGCCTCCATAATGTATTGCATATGCTGAGTCAACCAAGAATAGAACACAATTCTACAAACCAAGAAATAATCCTCAAAGAAAACACCTTCTAGATTTGAGAACACATTAATTTCCCATCATACCACCAACATAGAGACTACCAACAAAACCACAACATAAGAATGTTCACCTTAATAAAATTTAGAGTCTCCCACATAGTATACCAAGCAAGGAACAACAATAGAATACAAAGTTGAACTTTTTCAGAGATAACTTTTTGCTCACAACCAAAAATGTCTCAAGATCTAGGATATAGCTGTCTAAATGAGTCATGACAACATGGTTAAGAGATTAGAGTCATATTAGATCTTGAGGTGATTTTCGGGCTCAAATACCAACACAATGATCCATCACAAAAGGGCATTATCGACAAAGAACAACTGTTGGTAAACCAAGTAGACTTCTCATATAGTTATCATCATGTTGAAATAAATGAAAACATAGGAAAAACCAACACAAACCATCCATACTTCATACTCATGTTTTAGGGCTCCATAATCCCAACAATCTCCACCTTTGGCATTGATGGCAACATAAATGACAAAAACATTTTCCAATACACTGCAACTAAATACTCTAAATACCCCCCTATCAAAAATGTTCTTCACAATTTTTTTTCCTTTGTTAACCTCTATCTCTTCATCTCTCTAAGTCTTTATCTCTCTATCTCTCCCCCTTTGACATCAATGACAAAGGATGGGGTCTAGTATATATGTATATATCAAAATGTAGCAAAAAATATATGAACACAAAATTGAATTAACCTAAAGAAGAACCTCTAAGACTCTCCAAGATGACCTTCCATGATACTTTTCCTTCTTCCAATGAAACTTTTGCACTTATAAGAGTCTTGTCTAATAGCTCAAGTTTAGTTAAGGATTCTATATCATCTGCTAGAGTATTGGGACTAAGATTAATCTTTGATAATTCACTAATATAGCCAAGAGCACTAGAAATAGAAGTGTGCCTAAGTTTAATCATGTCTCTAAGTGCCACAAACTCTTGATAAATTCTTTCCTTTGATTCTATAGCAAAAATATTTTTTCTTGAAGCTGCACAATGCAGGACCACCTTTAATAATTATCTTTATCTTCTACTAACCTGTATGTATCCGCTTGAGTGCTCATCTGGGATTTACTTATCCTTATCTCAATTCTTATGTTTAGTGTACTACTAGACCAATCTAGGCAAAAAGAAAGTAGTTCATGTGCCTCTTCTTCACAACCTTGTACACTCTCCAATTCCTTCATCATTCGAATGTGTTCATTTGCACATTTTTCCTTGATATCTTCAAAATTTCTTTCATTAGACCTAATCCTAGTAGGCACTTCAAGTGCAAAGATGTAGACCTTCACAGAATCCATCATGCTTTTGAGATTCTCCACAATAGAAATAGATGAATCAAAATTAGCACCAGGAATAACCTTCTGCAATTCTTCCAAAGCTCTCTGAATATTTATCCTTTCATGCTCATGCTCAAACTCATTTCCTTCTGTAAATTCTTGCTTAACAAAACTCTTCCTTTTCTTCCTTGTTTTGGATGTGCTGTCAGAGGTACCTTCTACATTGATATTGTTAGGGATTTCCAAAAGAATTTTATCCTAATTATCAACTTCAGCCTCTGACAGTTCATAATCTAATTTAGATATCCATAACAATTGTTGGTGTTTTTTCTAGTACACCCTTAGAATTCTCTAAAGAGTAGCCTACTCCTATAATTTAGAACTCTCAAGATGAATGGCCAACGTAATGAGTAAAGGACTTTGAGGTATTTAATCCTTCACTTCAGGTTCTATGAGACCTAAGAGGGCGTTCCTAAATATGTTCATTTTGGTTTATTTGATTGCGGACACTTCAATGCACAAAGTGGTTCCTATAAGGGAAAATAAACATAATTCACTAAAAGATTAGCTGATCTTTGAGAAAATAATCATTTATTCACTAGGAACAAGAAAATACTTCAAATACATGCTTCATGATTAACAAATTTTAAATGAATCATTCTCTCATTTCAAGTCCATGATTGGGTAAACCGTAAACATATTTAATTGTGAATATTTTTAACAAATAGACCAATGTTTCATCAATTGGGAAATGGATTCAAACATGTAATAACTAGTGATACACAAATTCTTTAACTTTGATAATAATGGACTATTTTCACAATGCCTTACATCATGAAAACTCACAATTCCTAAAATATGACTTCTTATTAGATCCTTTGTAAATTATCACAAATCTGTGACCCTATTCAAGCATCTAATCAACTCTTTAAGTTAAAGAAGAAACAAGGACACACATTCAAATAATGATTTGATGATAAATGAAAATACCATTCATATTTCATTCATAATTTGTAGAAATTTAGAGTAGGAGAGTAAATGTTTTGGATATAAGATTTATTTTGATATTAGTAATTTTTGTAGAACTACTTTAAGATCATTACATACAAGATTCAAAACCAAGACGATTCAAATGTTCTATTCATTGGCATCCTTTGTATGCCTAATTTCTACCTAGACCATATATTGGAATCAAAATTTTAGAACCCTTTGCAATGATCCATGAAATCCCTTTTATAACACAAGGGAGCATCAAACATTTGGGTCAAATGCAATTATATTTCTAGAATGTTTCATTTCAGCACCAATTTAAATTTTATTTCAAAATTCCCCACATGGTCATGTGCAATAATTTATTGAGTACGAGGACACAAAATTGATAACCACCATCAAAAGGGAATTTCCGATACCACCAAAATTTTCCTTTAACCACCAACTAGGCCTTACATTCCACATCTACATTGCCTTGAGTGTCTATAGTCAACATGAAAACTAAAAAACCAACAACATACATAAGGAACAAAAGAAAAACACCTAGGAAATTCTATCATCATCACAAAATTACAAAACCCACACACCATTTCACTTAACCAGAAGAAGAACCAACACTAGAACCTGACCCATGGTACACATTCCCATTGCACATCCTTGCAAGAGGTGGGCAAGAAAATTCCACTCCCTCCTCATATTTATCATTACCAGGCATAGAGCCATCACTCCTACTCAGAGTTTTGACCAATATTGGCTGGACTGGTAATACTTCCATTCCCAAGGGTACCAGTTGATTCAACATCATAAGATACTGTTGGTAGCTCATGTCTATTTTTGTTGCACTATCCAAAGGGCGATCCGTGATGGAAATTGGGGAACTCTACCTTCCATAGAAGCCTTTGCCATACCTTATCTTTCTTTGCACTCCTGGTATGAATCGTGTGTGTTCTTTTCCTTTCTCCTCCACTATCTCTGTAGTGACACCTTAATGTCTTAAGCTACTATTGCATCTTGTAGGAACACATGAAGACTTCTCACCAAGTGCTTTCTCCTTTGCAATTTAACACATTCAGGTACATTATGCTCATGTATAGAGACATCACCATGAGGCTTCTACACATTGATTCTTGGAGACCTCCTTACCAGTAAAGTAGAAGTGACTGGCTTGCTCATCTTCTTTGCCTAGTAGCTTCTCAAACTCATAATGGAACACTATTCACTCTTCGTACAAATTTAGAAAAATTCTAACTATTAATTGCAAGGGTGAGAATAGCAACCATTGCATTTGTATTTATCAAGCAATTTTGATGGTGTTTGATGATCAATTTTGGCGTCACACGCTTGAGGAAGCAATTAATCACTAACATCCATTTCATCACCATTATTCACTCAGGTACTAAGAGATTTGCATATCATTGATCATAATATCCATGAATTAATTTCTCGCATGCACCAAGACCCAATTGATCGCTCCTAAAGAGCACACACCATTAATGCTCACTGGTTGCAGAGCAAAATGGCTAACACATGCACATTTCTAATTTTTTGAATTTCAACCATTGATTTTGGAATGAGATGGAAGATTGAGTGGCCTAGATGAGGTCAAATCAGGTTTTAAAACCCAAGATCGTAGCTTATCATCCTCTGTCCAATAAGAATCTGCTGAATGGGAGCCATGTCATTCACTCTATAGGCTCCACCACACTCTACACAGTGGTTGGGAAACCCCACGCATCATCCTCTTGTGTATCTGACAAGCTTTCTAGCAGGCATTAATTAAATGTCGTGAGGTGTGCAATGAATGGCCAAGATTAAACTCTATCTATGCATAACAATCATCAATCTCCCCATCATTAGTCACTAGATGCTTGTACAAGGGTCGGGCCCCACATGGAAAAGACACAAGTCATAATGTCGTAGACCTCGCATGTCTTATGATGACTATCCATTAATACCCACATGGTGTGTGATGGGCGACGGTGATCGACGCTTTAAATCCAATGGGCCATATTCTTGCACATGTCAAATCTTAGTCTTAAGATGAGGCCATGACTAGGCTGACAATAATGAAACTCTTGAGGACAATGACTTAAGTCCCTTAAAAATGAAATATTTTTCCCAACTTAACAAAAATTTGGTATGGGATAATGTGTGGGTTGACCATCTCTCCTAAACTAAAAGGGTCAATAAATGGATGCATTCAAAGGCTTAAGTGATGACTAACTTGAATGGTAATTGGTGGGAATGGGTCAATGCAAAATTATAATGCTAAAGGTTTTTATGATAGAATGTTTATAAGGTAAGGGTTCACAAACCAAAACCTTTAGCCCATCCTTGGACACAGGGCTTAACAATCATGATCCATGCTATGATTTTTTTGAGATTTTGCAAGAATTTTAGGAGCTCTATCAGTGGCTCATGCTTGGGGATGTATACCCCCGGTGGGTATAGTGAGAATCTAGATCTTAGGTTGAAGTAGACTAGGGTAGAAACATAAAAGCCTAGGAGCTTTCCAAGACAAGGCAAGCAACCAAAACTAGAAAGAAACACACCAAACTAAACCTATATACATTATTCACAAAACTATACAATGTAATTAATATTTTTTAGCAGCCCCTTAATCAATTGGCTTCAATTCTCAAATTGGAGACCCATGCCCCCAAGAACTCAGGAATAGTTCTTTCCTCTATCATAGAATTTGTCTTGTTCTACTTGTAATAGATCAACATGTGTATTATTCATTTCTGAGCAACCAACATCATCATGCTTGATACCATCAACACCACTTGCTATGAAATAGTTATGTTCATCAATCTGATCCAACATAGACTTATCAAATTGAAATGGAAAAAAAAACATTCATACTTCATCTAATCATGCATTTTACCTTCATATCCATCTTGTACATCAAATGGAAATCCTTCATAGACACTTTGTTGTATGCTGGACCAAGTTCTTGGAGTATCAAAAATAAAATATTCATATTCAACAACACCTTCATTGTTCTTGAAATGAATGTTGTCCTTATTAGATGGAAAAAATTCATTGATAAGGTCGAAGAGATGTGGGGCATTTGCAAAGAATTCAAGTGCACACTCATATTGATTAGCATTAGATTTCATGCTTCCTGTACCCCTAAGTTCCTCTTTGCATGGATCAAACAATCCTGCAATATTAACATAATTTGAAGACTCGTGAAATTGTTCCTCCTCATCAACATGCAGTAATACTACTTCAGGACCAATGTACCCATCTAAATAAAAAACTTGATTATTTGATAATAGGCCTCTCTCTTCATCCATGTATATGGTATCTCCATTATCACGCATAGCTGACAATTTAGCCTATGTTTGAAATATACAATCATGTATCATAAGAGCATGGGCATGGTCATCTACATCTCTCTCAATACCAGTGCTGTATTTAGGAATTTTACCATAGACAATGCCATCCTTATCTTCAAGTTCTTCACCCTATGAACAACCATCACATTTAACTATTAGAAAATATGAGTTACACTCTCGGTGATCATTAGATACAATTTGTTCTTTCATTTGTTGTCCAATTACTTCACCAATACTTGTGCCATTACATCTTTCATGTGATTGGGTGGCTATTGTATTGCAATTACCTTCCTCAAGTATAGAGTCAAATCCTTAGTGTCAGCCTAATCTTCATTTCTTGTTGTCTCATTTGTACCATCTCCAACATATTCACAAGTGGTACTTGCCAAAAACTTATTAGGATTTTCAACAAAGAGTGGATTACTCCTACACTAGTAAGGGTCATCATTTATGACCTCACCTACTAGTGAAGGTTCATCAAATAAGGAATTCTACCACTCCTTCATGGTTGTCACATATACCCCTGATTTTTCAATATGAGGGTCCCAATCCCTAGGATCATCAGTGCATTCAAAATTAGTGTAATCACTTGAAGAGTAGAGAGAAAAATTTTCAACATCCTCTTCATCATTTGTATTCAAAATTATTGATCCACATTTTGAGAACTCTTCACATGAAGAAAAGTGTTCACTACCAAGAAAATGCACCCTTTCAAGGCATCAATATGTCCTCTACTTGAAGCAAGACATTCCACTTCAATTTCATAAGGATAATTATAGTCAACAGAGGACTGAACAAGTTTAATTTCATCACCTTGGTCATTGATTTGTGCATTATTATCCTTGATCAAACCAGGATGTGGGGCTTCCCCCCACACCCCTTGTATTTTCTCATAATCTAGGACATGCCAAGGATGAAAATCATGCACCATTTCCTTGTATTCATATTGTGTATCTCCATCCTCATCATTGCTATAGGGATTTGTATCTATGGTTCTTGTAAAATGACAGTAGTCATCAACCAACTATTCACATTTTGATACATCCTCTTCACCTACTAGCACGGACCCTTGATTCTCCTCATCATGATAACCACTAGTAACACTATGAGGTAATACTTATTGTGTATATTCATTCTTAGCCTCCTATACAACCCTTATGCAATCAATTACTTGGATCAAATTGTGAGGCTTCAGCTCCTTTGGTAAAGTGCTCATTCTTGATTGATACATTTCACAATGCAGATCAACACATATTGAGTCTTCTAGTGTGATATTTTTAGGTATCTCTAATAAGGTTCCCCCAAACCTAGAGAATATATCATAGGGTGATTCCCCCTAATACCTTTTTATTTCATGTAAGCTCTTGGCTAAGAATACTTGATCAACTTTGCCTTGATCCTATAAGCTTTTCACTTGAGTCTTACCACACTTCTCACAATGTGGTGATGGAGAAATTGAAACAATAGAATCCTTGTCATCTTGGCATAAATTTATACTTTAATTGGCCCAACAATTGCATTGGCATGAAAGGTATTAAGGTTACCAACATTAATGACTACATATCCCTTCATCATTGAATACTTCAAATTGTTTTCAATGTCTATGGAAATTTGGTATGCTTGATGCAATGTATTATGATCTTTGTCTCTTAGGAGTTAACTCATATTTTTGTCAAATGCACCCAAGTACACCACCAAACATTCAACATCATTCGATCTTATGCTTGTAGGGATCTCTCATAGTATTTTTGAGAATTTGAGATTAAAGGAAGGAACCAACTCATCCTCTTCCTTCTCCATACTCATGAATTTTTTTCTAATTAGGATTGGATCAATAGTTTCTCCAAAATTTTCCATGAAAAATACTTTAAACTCATCCCATGAATGTAAGGAGGAAGCTGGAAAATAAGAGAACCCATCTCTTGCATCTCCTCTCAAGAACTGAACAAATAATTTCATGACAACATCTTCAACTTCCAGTTCATAATATCCCATCATATCAACAAACTCTTGCAAATGTTTGCTTGCTGATTCATCTTTCGTAGCATTGAACTTTGGTATCCTATCTCTAATATTAGGTGGTACAACATTTGAATAACCACAAATATTATCAAAACTAATGGCTTTGTACCTCTTGGTACTGTAATTCCCTTGACCCAACAAAGGTTGTCCATCATGCATGGTTACATTCATGTCTACACCAAAATGTGCAACTTGACTATGCATTCTCACTCCCTTGAGAGAGAATTATAAATTTTTCTTTGCAATTATACAATGCTACACAAGTTCTTTATATCAATTATGACCCTAAGCCTTTACAATGCACATCTCCTATGAATTTTGCTTAAGATCTTACAATATAGCATGCTTATTTATGATAATAGACTAATTCCAATTCACATTCAAAATGCATGCCAAATTTCCACCATTATTCCATGATCTAATGCTAATTCATTTAATAGGGAATCATTTACATCTTGAGAACATAAAAAATATCATAATTTTCTTAAAAAGAATACATCTTGCCCGCTTGGAGTTTTGACCGCTTAAAAATGTCAAAAATAATACTTGGAATTTTGCAGCAGTTTCCCACCCTTTGTCTTTAAATCTATAGATCTGCAACTTTGATGTATTCTTTATTAGGTTCTTTAGTTAGAGTCACCACCTCCTATCATGGAGGAATAAACTTCAAATGGGATGAGGTTTCATAAAAAATAGAACATGTTGTAGGTTTTCTTCCATAGTGGAGTCACTTTTACGTCCTTTGAACTTTGCTACAATCAAATCTTCTACCAGGTTCAAGAATTTGTCAATATCTGAACAAGATGTTTATAATTACCACACCATTTGACTCTTTGATATAAGCATCTGCATCTGGAGAGTGGAGATTATCTGTAGCAGAGTCGCCATTCTGTTGGTGCTTTTTCGAGTACACCCTTAGAATTCTCTAAAGAGTAGCCCAATCCTATAATTGAGAACTCTCACAATGAATGGCCAACGTAATGAGTAAAGGAATTTTAGGTCTTTAATCCTTCACTTTAGGTTCTATGGGACCTAGCATGGTGTTCCTAATTGTGTTCATTTTGTTCTATTTTATTGAGAACACTTCAATGCACATAGTGGTTCCTATAAGGGAAAATAAACATAATCCACTAAAAGATTGGTTGATCTTTTAGCAAATAATCATTTATTCACTAGGAACAAGAAAATACTTCAAATGCATGCTTCATGATTAACATATTTTAAATGAATCATTCTCTCATTTCAAGTCCATGATTAGGTAAACCATTAACATATTTAATTGTGAATATTTTTAACAAATAGACTAGTGTTTCATGAATTGGGAAATGGAGTCAAACACATAATAACCAGTAATACACAAATGATTTAACTCTAATAATAATTGACTATTTTCACAATGTCTTACATCATGGAAACTCACAATTCCTAAAACATGACTTCCTATTAGATCCTTTGCAAATTCTCACAAATCTATTACCCTATTCAAGCATCTAATCAACTCTTTGAGTTAAAGCATAAACGAGGACACACATTCAAATAAGCATTTGATGATAAACGAAAATACCATTAATATTTCATTCGTAATTTGTATAAATTTATAGCAAGAGTGTAAATGTTTTGGATATAAGATTTATTTTGATATCAGTAATTTTTGTAAAACTACTTTAAGATCATTACATACAAGATTCAAAACCAAGACGATTCAAATATTCTATTCATTGGCATCCTTTGTAGACCAAATTTGTACTCAGACCATATACTAGACTCAAAATTCCCCACATGGTCACCTACAATCATTTGTATAGTATGGGGACACAAAATTGATACCCATCATCAGAAGGGAACTGCCTATATCACCAAAATTTTCCTTTAACCACTAGCTATGCATCACATTCCATGTCCATGTCCATGTCATCTTGAGTGTCCACATTTAGGATGAAAACCTAAAAACCAACAACATACACAAGAAACAAAATAAAAAACACCCAAGTAATTCTATCATCATCACAAAATTATAAAAACCACACACTATTTCACTTAACCAAAAGAAGAAGCAATACCAGAACCTAACCCACAGTACACACACCCACTGTGCGTCCTTATAGGAGGCGGGGAAGAAACTTCTGCTCCCTCCTCATCTTTATCATTACTAGGCACATAGCCATCATGCCCGCTTGGAGTTTTGACTGATATTGATGGGACTGATAATACTTCCATTCCCAGGGCTATCAGTTGATTCAACATCATAAGATACTACTTGTAGCCTAAGTCTATTTTCATTGCACTGTCTAAAGGGATGTCTGTGATGGAAATTGGGGAACTCTACCTTCCATAGGAGCCTCATCCATACCTTATCTTTCTTTGCACTCTTGGTAGAAACCATGTGGGCTCTTTTCCTTTCTCCTTTGTCATCTCTGTAGCGGCACCTTGGTGTCTTAACATACTATTGCATCTAGTAGGAACACATGAAGATTGATTTCTCCTTCATAGATGGAATGCGTTCAGGTATATTATGCTCATGTACAGAGAAATTTCCATGGGGATTTTGCACGTTGAGTCTTGGAGACCTCCTTACTAATAAAGCAAAAGTGACTAGCTTGCTCATCTTCTTTGCCTAGTAGCTTCTTAGACTCATAATGGAACACTATTCACTCTTTGAAAAAATTCAAAAAAATTCAAACTATTGATTGCAATGGTGAGAATGGCAACTATTAAATCCCTATTTATCAAGCAAGTTTGATGGTGTTTGATCATCAATTTTTGTGTCACACGCTCAAGGAAGCAATTAGTCACTGGCATCCATTTCATCACCATTAATTACCCAGGTACTAGGAGATTTGTGTATCATTCATCATAATAGCTAGGAATTAATTTCTTGCATGCACCAAGACCTAATTGATCACTTCTGAAGAGTGCACACCATTAATGCTTGTTAGTTGCAGAGCAAAATAGCTAACACATGCGTATTTCTAATTTTTTGAATGTCAACCATCGATTTTGGAATGGGATGGAAGATTGAGAGGCCTAGATAAGGTCAAATCAAGTTTGAAATCCCAAGACCATAGCTCGTCATCCTATGGCCAATAAGAATCCATTGACTGGAAGCCATACATCATTCATTCCATGGGCTCTGCCACACTCTGCATAGTGGTCAAGAATCTCTACATATCATCCTCTCACATACCTCACAATATTTCTAGGATGCATTAATTTAATTCTGTGAGGTGTGCGATGAATGGCCATGATTAAACTCTAGCTATGCTAACAACCGTCAATCTCTCCATCACTAGTCATTGGACACTTGTACAAGGGTCAAGCCCCACATGGCATAGACATGCATCATAATGTTGTAGACCTCTCATGTCTTATGATGACTATCCATTAATGCCCACACAGTGTGTGATGGGTATCAAGGATCAAACCTTTAAATCCAATGGGCCATATTCCTACACATGTCAAATATTAGTCTTAAGACAGGGCCATGACTAGGCTGACGACAATGAAAATCTTGAGGTCAATGACTTAAGTCCCTTAAAAATGAAATATTTTTCCCAACTTAATGAAAAATTTGGTGCAGGATAATGCATAGGGTGACCGTCTCTCATAAACTGAAAGGGATGGTAAACAAATGCATTCAAAGGCTTAAGTGATGACTAACTTGATCAGTAACTAGTGGGAACAGTTCAATACAAAATTATAATGTTGAAGGGTTTTATGATAGAACATTTATAAGGTAAGGGTTCACAAACCAAAACCTTTAGCCCATCCTTGGACACAAGGCTTAACAATCATGATCCAAGTTATGATTTATTTGAGATTTTGTAAGAATTTTAGGAGCTCTATCACCAGTCTTGATTCAACTACTTCCATGTGAAAAAAATATGTAGACTCAAGAAAATTGATTCTTTTGGAGTACCTTTCAAAAACACTTACTGGAATCCTAAACCTTCTATTCATCTTCATCTAAAATTTTCCAAAGAGTGCAACAAGGGAAATCTCTTGTGCATCCAAGCTACCAATATTTATCATGAAGTTCTTGATTTGATGGGAAATAGGCACTATATTCGACCATTATATCCTTCTAATTATCGGTAACTCTCTCAAAAAGTAAAAGAGCAGATAGACAACAAGATTGCCATACCAGAATGTATTCTTCTTACTCTTCTTGATTTCCTTTAAATTCTTCAAAAGATGTATACGAAGTAATTCACATAAGTCATAATCCATACCTCTTTTAACCATATCAATAGCAATATGTACAACAACAATAGAAACTGTGAGGATTGTTAGGGATATGAACTTTCTGACTGATGACCATAGTAGCATACCTTATTACCAGATCAACAATTGATCTCAAATCAATCTCTTTCCTTTCAAGATTCGTATCGGTAGCCTCAATTATCTCTTCCTCATGCATAGCCTTCCATTGGGGAACTGGTCTAAAGGAACACAAACCAATTACATATTTGATAGATTCTATGGTAATCAATTGTGTCTCATCAATCCACAAAGATTCATAATGAGTTCTACTTAAAACTATTCATATATACTTCTTTTCAAATTCAAACAAAGGGAATTTCCTCCAAACATCCAACTTTTTCTCAACTAGCACTCTATAGGAATAATGGCTCTCTTCTAATTCACTATCCCATATCATACTCAACTGAATTGATGACATTTATTCTATCTTACTGTATCATACTCAACTGAATTGATGACATTTATTCTATCTTACTGTAAA
This sequence comes from Sequoia sempervirens, assembly GCA_007258455.2. Lineage (NCBI taxonomy): Eukaryota > Viridiplantae > Streptophyta > Pinopsida > Cupressales > Cupressaceae > Sequoia > Sequoia sempervirens. Next base: position 196,278 of record VDFB02056112.1, read on the forward strand.
CAAATGCATAGATATCTTCTGTAGGAAACACTCTCAGAGGGATGTGAGAGAATGCACCAACATATTCTTTTGACAAATCCTTCAAATATATTCTCAAATTAACTAGCACTTTATCCATACTCTTCACAACCTTTGAATTATCCATAGAAATAATAGTGAAATATTGTACAAATAGGAATACCTATGTAAATTTCAACAAAAAATATATAGATATCATGCTTCTGGAGCTTACTTTAAATCCACTTCTTTTTTTTCAAACCCTGAAACTTCAAATTTCTCTCTGAGCTTCCTTCTGCATGCTTCTCAAAAAATACATAAGCCTCTTGTATTATTTGAATTTATTTCTTCTATTCTAAATGATTTTTCAATAAATTGTATATGGCTCCATTCATTCAAATTTTTGTAGACCACTTCCTTTACCTTCACTACCATTGAATGATTCTTCTTCCAACTACTCACACAACAGTCGCTCAACAACTTTTCTCTGATCCACAACTAATAAAGAATTTCTAGGCTCAAACCTTTCTTTCACACACCCACTTTTCTTCTTGCTTGCTCTCATGTGTACTTATCCACTTCAAAAAACCTTATATATATATTAGGTGAAAACAAAATAATCAAAACACTCTTTGTTGGAACCATATTTTTTTTTATCCATGTAGTGTATTATGCCAAGTCGGCTAACATCCATAAAACATAACTAGTCTCCATAGTGTATTACATACGTTGAGTCAACCAAGACTAGAATGTAATTATCCAAACCAAAAAATAATCCTCAAAGAAAACACCTTCCAGATCTGAGAATACATTAATTTCCCATCATACCACCAACATAAAGACTACCAACAAAACTTTAGATTAAGAATGTTCACCTTAATAAAATACAAAGTCTACCACATAGTATGCCAAGCAAGGAAGAACAGTAGAATACATAGTTGGAACTCTATCAGAGATAACTTTCTGCTCACAACCAAAAAAATCTCAAGATCTAGGATATAGTTGTTTGAATAAGTCATGATAACATGACTAAGAGATTAGAGTCATATTAGATCTCGTGATGATTTATGGACTCAAATACCAACACACTGATCAATCACAAAAGGGATTACCAATAGAGAACAACTTCTAATAAACCAAGTAGACTTCTCATATAGTTATCATCATGTTGACATCAATGAAAACATAGGAACAACCAACACAAACCATCCATACTTCATGCTCATGTTGCAAGGCTCCATAATCCTAACAAAGACCTTTGACAATCTTTCCTATTAAGAACTATTAAATCATAAATGATACCATTTTTCTTTTTTGTATGTGGAACATGTTTCTCCATTAAGAAAGATGATCTCACTTAAATCCCCATTGAATACATTGATATCCTCCCCATCTTCTTAAAAATATGTCGATTTTAAATTTTCATCATTAAATTCAATACTCTCAATATAAATGTCACTAGTTTCAACTCCTAGAAAATTATATTGGTTTACCTCATCTTCATTTTTTTAATTGTGGTGGAAGGGATCAATATTATAAGTGGTTATTTTTCTTCTAATTTGAGTGCCAGTGAATTACCTTCTCTACCATAGGAACCTTGATACTCATGATGTTCTTCAATTTTATTAGAAAAAATATTCTTTTGTTCCTTTCCCAAGTAGAATATCATTTTCTTGATGTTAAAGGTTTAAGTTTTTTGAATTATTAATTATAGTGGTGATGGATGACATAGAAATAATGATATTATTAAAATTTATGTCCAAATTTACAAAGAAATTAGGACAAGAGTCCTCTGCATGCTTAGTGGTGTTGTGAAGGGAAACTAGGAGAATCATAAGAAAACCTAAACACATTTCTTTTAAAAGTAACTAGGCATCTTATTTTTATCATATCATGATTCTATTTCTCAATCACCTTTGGAATATCTAGCTTTAAATTTTCCACATGATGAAATACAATATTTGTAAGGAAGAAAAAAAGTCTTTGAACAAAATAAATAGACATTCATATGCATCTACATGATCATTATATTCACAATCATCTAAGATGATGTATTTAAAATGAAAATCATTAAATAAACTAAAATTTAAATTTGAACTATTATCATCAAGTGTATCCATATCTAAGTAATTCAATGAAAATAAATATCAATAAATTTAATATTTTAGGAAATGAAAAAAGAGTGAAATAAATCAAACAAGAAACCAATAGATAACTCATCCTTTACATCATCAATATGTGCACACTCCACATAATCAATCTCAAGAATTGATCTACTTTATTATTCACATATACACATATCTTCTATTTGTCTATACATTCCACTTCCTCATCATTTTATTTTTTTCATTTTAGAACTTCATGTTTGCGAGTTATTGGAATCACTTTATTATTTACTACCCCATTTTATAATAAAGCATTCCTTTTCTCTATCACTTTCTTGGTAAAAATTTTGTTCATCATCTTAAATTTTTCCTATAGTTATTTCTTATTTCTACCCATGAAAATTTCACTCTATCTAGCACTATTATCATTACATGGTGTAGAAATATTCTCACCTCTTAATTTCTTTATGATATTATCTTATATTTCCGCTACTTTCTGATGTAAAGGGTTTCTGCCCGCTTCAAAACCTGTATTTTACTTCTAATAAGAAACATTCTCACCTCTTAATTTACATTAAATTTTTAATTGCACCATTGCTATATTTGATTAGGATATCATGTATTCACATGGTGAATTGGATTATTAGGATGAGTTCCCATTTATATTTTTGTTGTGAGTGGGAAAATCATACTATTATATATTAGCACTATGATCATATTGAAATTTTATATCTACTAGATCATACTCACTATCCTCTTCTCCACAAAGTCATATCCTCATGCACTATATTGATCATCGTCATCTTAATTTTACTAAGAAAAATATTCCTCATAAAAAGATCTTCCTATTTATTCATTGAGAGTTATTGTAGCATCGTAAATTGTCACCCTTTATAATTTCACACTAGATTTCTCTCCCTCCTAAGTGTATGGACCTAATTGAAAACGTAATGTTTTGAATTATGAATTCTATTTCCGATTTGAATATTTATCAGGAAATCACATGTATAAAACCAAGTTAAACATTTAATATTTTTCTCTTGAAACTTTACATTCCGCAAAATAAGGATGGGGCATTGGTGGCTTGGGTGCCTTTGTCCCCCTATTTTTCCTTCAATTCTTAATATGTTGAGGAAATCAATTTAATACTTTAATTTCAAATTTCAAATGTCAACTATTGTGACCTAATGTTCAAGAAATTAGAGTAATTATATATAAATACCTAGTCCTTTCATTATTTGAAAAATAATAAGAAAGAAGTGGAAATTATTGGCAATCAAGACCATGTTGAAGCAATTATTATCAATTCAAGAGAAGATTTATTGCAAAATTTCAATTTCAAAGCATCATATCAAGTTTTATATGAGTAAATTTATGTTTATGCATACATTTTGTTTGTGAGGACTAACCCTTGTAGGTCTTCAAATCTATCAAACCAAATTGCAAGTGACCCTTGAGGAGATGTGCATGAATTTAGTCCTTCAAGGAATTTAGGTTTGAGTGGCGAGTTGCAATCTATTGTTGATTCATCATTCATTTATTATTTAGCCTATATCCCTTAAAAGGATAAGCTATCGATCACCAACTTGGGGTTTGAATGAAGAAATCACCTCTATGGAATAACCCTTAATCTCTCTTTGAAAGTGAAATTTATATATCCAAAGAATATTAGAGGAATATTGAAAAATATTTTCTCATTTTTGCATTTAAACCCTAGAACTTGACAAGATACAAAACTCAGCTATCTCAAAACTCGTTGAAGATATTTTTGGAAACATGAGCATGATGGTGCATGGATGGTGTATGGTGTTTTAATTAATGTCAACCCATTGTAGAAATGCAGAAGTGTTGGTGTGGAGAAAACCAAATAGTGTGAATAATTGGCCAAGTCTCAGAGTGCAATTTTAGTTTTATAATGAAACAGTTTTGTGGTCCACATTGATCCACTATGCAATATATTGTAATATGGTTTTGAGGTGTTGATGATGTGTATGTAAGGTATTTAGATCCAAATTTTCAAGTTTTTCTGTCTTCCAAAGTTGAAGACAGTGTTGATAGAGTATTAACATTGTAATGGTAGTGTTGGTAGTACAAGAGTGCATATTGGAATGCTTCGCATTCCATCATGGATAAATATTATTCTATGTAGTTTTCATGAAGTGATTATATAGTAAAAATTATGTGTTCTCCAAGTGGAAAGTGTTTTGGTGGTACACATATCAAGTTGTGAATGAATAGTTGGTTCATTCAGTTGTTACTTCACCAATTTTGCTATGTGGTGCCAACTTAAGGATTTTAGTGTCATGCAAATTTGAAGTATGTAAGAAGTAGATTTATGGGAGTGATTATAGGTCATTGCAACATATTTTGGAGGTGTACACATGTTTTTCTCTCTGCAAGGTGTGTGTGTTAAATTTTTAAGCCAACAGGTTATGTGGTACACTGTTCATGTAATTTGGCTGACCTAATTGATGTTTTGGTTGGTTGTGATATATATGCAAGGTTAATTATTTATGAGAAGATGTATGTGTGGATGTATGATGTAATGTAAAGTGTGAAAGGTGTAGTGGTAAAGTATGAAGTGTGTTTATTCAATTTTTATAGTTTAATTGGAATTGTATCTTTGGCATGTTGCATATGCATTATTAGAAGTTAATTTTGATAGTGAGCCACTCTTTCCTCTATCTTTTTCTATTCTAAATAGTGAGCCCTTATTAGTTATCCATTGATAGTGAGCCATTCATTCTTTCTGAATAGTGAGTCCACCATTCTGTAATCTCTACTGTAAGAAGTTATAATATACTATGAGCTAATCCTCACTGTGGTTTTTCCCTTTCAAGGGTTTTCCATGTAAATATAGTGTTCTTGTGTTCCTTGATGTGATGCATAATTTACATGTTCCTTTCTATTACTACAAGTTTAATGTGATGCTTTGAATGGATGTTTGAATTGATGAAGTTAATGAATTTGGGTGAATACTGATTCACCCCCCTCTCAATATTCTAGGTTTTTAATAATTGGTATCAGAGCTTGGTTCCTTCTATTGGCTTGATCGTTGAGGAAGATCTTGGAGGTTGAACACATGGCTATAAAGAAGTATCCTATCCCTCTGAAAGATATTATGCCAAAAGGGTTTACTTAAGAATATTGTGAATTTGATATGGAAGGATAACTTAAATCAACTAATGATGATTTGGATAAATTAGAATGTGAAAACATAGAATTAAAAGAGAATATTAAGGATGTAGATGAGTGTATCAAAAATTCAAGGGAAAAACTCAAGAAAGCTAAAGAAAGATTCAAAGAAATAAATTAGCAGCTCAAGTAATCAAATGAGATAATTTTTAGTCTAAAAGTGCAATTTGAAGAAGGAAAAAGAGTTAAAGACTACTTGAATGCCAAATTGAAAGATAAATCTGAAGAATGTTCAAAGATTGAACAAGAGATTAAGAATTTGAGATTAGATGTGGAGAAAGAAAAGATTCAAGAAGAGATACACCTTGAGCTTGATGAAATGATTATAAATCAAACGGATTATAAGAAAAAATAAGGATTAGGGTTTGGAAAAGGAGAAATTTCAAAGGAGAATCAGAATTCAAACAATACTAAAAAGAAGAATGATAAGAAGAGCAATATCAAATGGGCCTAGAATCAGAAGAAATATTTCAAAAGACCTCCAATCAGACAACCGACTACACAAAGGTATTCATACTTTAATGGTTACTGTTACTCTTGCAATAAATTTGGACATAGAGCTATAAAGTGTAGAAGAAGAATGAATTAGAATGCTCAATCTTTTCTTGATCAATGTTTTACATGCAATATGTTTGGTCATAAATCTAGTGAATACAAAAGTAAGATGATGAATGGTTACAATAATGGTATGATGTTTCAACCTCTAAATTGGTTAATTTTATACATTTAATGGATTTGGGCATAAGGCTTTTAAATTTAGATCTAAAATGGCAAGAAATAAGTTTGTTCAGAAAAAGGTGCCATATGCCACAAATGAAATAAACTAGAACACATAGCTAAGCTTTGTAGAAGCAAGAATGTGAAACCCTCTATTTCATAGAAGAATACTAATCCAATAAAAAAGGTTGATCTAGTTGGGATGAAGAAGGAAATAAAAATGAAATGGAAGAGAAAGGAAGAGAGTGAAGTGAAGAGTGAGTCTGTGTTAACCTTTGGTGTAGATGTTTCCTCTGAAAACCAAATAAAGAGATTTTTTGGTTCAAGGGGATTTTTAACAAAAAAAATTCAATGAACCCACCAAAGATGTGGTGTTGATGCCTTCAGTACATTGATACATGTGTCTTTTGAGATGGTTGATCTATTGATGGTATCTCCAGTGTGAAATATTTTGTTCTAAAGATTTGTAGAGTGATTGAAGGTGTCTATGATGATAGAGTGAAAGTATGCTAGCTTTTTGATCAATGCATATTAGGTCACTAGAAAAGACTTTATATGTAATTTCACATATGTTAGTCATCTTTAATTAATCAATTGAAGAAAAAAGGTAATTTGAAGCAATTTTAAAGTGCTATTTGAAATGCTATTCATGAACTCCAAAAGTATTTATTAGTTTTTTCTTGCAAACCCTAGCTTAGTGAAGATTCAAGATGTTTACTTCCCAAGTACTTGATGTTTTGGAGTGAATAATACATAAATTTAAGAAGCACCTATTCAAATCTATGGAATCAAATCCTTAAGGCACATTTTTGAGGGTTCCATACAATATAATGCACATAGAGGATGTGCAAATCTATATTCATACTAAAATGGAAGAGTATGATCATCTAAAATGGTAAAATATTTGGTGAATGAGTTGACTGGAGATAATTTTGAACTAAAACCCGAATATGAGAGCTTAAAAGAGAAGAAACTAGATGTATGGAATAACATTCCCAATTTTTTCTATGAGGATGAGTGGGTTAAATATGTGCTAAACTGAATTCATAATAAATTCATGTGGATGGATATGTCACACATGATAAACAAGGAAAATATTAGGGTTGTTATAAGGTTGTGCTCAAATGGACCAGTTTTGACAATGAAGGTTGTGAAAAATGATTTGCTAATGAAGCTCACCGAAGCAAAGTTTGAAAAATGAGCTATAATGGTGAATGATATATATGATATGGTGATGAATTGTGTCTATGATGATTGGGTACAAAATTTTCTATCCAAATAGAGAGAACTCTGTGTTGGCCACCACAATCAACACTACTCACTAGATGGTGAGGAAAGGTGAAGATATTGATTTGTGTGATCTCTTTAGATACCAATTGATGGAGAATCAATAGAATACTAGAGAATCAAGGTACCCCTTCTAGTATGGTACCCTAGTTATCTGTTTTCTATTTTACTTTCATAGAGAAGTGCTTAGAGCAAAGAACATTGTATGGTTAGATAAAATACCAGTTGCTATTCAAATAAGAGATCATTTGAAAAATTTAGGAAACCTAGAAACCCAAAAATCTATGTTGTGGGGCTTCTTTAAAACATTTCAAGGTAAAATGCAAGAGAGGTACCAAATTTTGATAAGTGTAGTTGAAAAGTATAAGAGTGATATAACCTTCATGGTTAGCGGAGATGATTGCTTAATGAAAGAAATTGAACCTAGAATAGTTTGGGTTCTAGAGCGTAGATATGAGGTAACTAAAGCTGAGCTTACTAGTTTTGCAAAAGTTATGTTGAGAAATCCAAGAGATCCATCTCTTAACAGATTTTGCACATATGTAGAGAAATCCATTCATGTGAATCTAGAAAAGTAGAAGAAAGACATTGAGAAGAATGCTAGGAAGATGAAATAAGATTTGGAGGATATGGGTGAACCCATCCAAAGGTTCTATAGAGAAATACAATGCCATTACTGTTGATATAAAAGGTACTCCAAGTACAAGAAGGAAATTCAAGACCTTTTCCCCCTCTCCTAGTGTTCTTAAGTCCTCCAAAACATAACCTCTAGGGAGTCCCAAGAAGAAAGCAACATATAGCACCCCTGAAGCATAAAATAATCTTAAGTGGAGAAGAAAAGAAAAGGCTACTAGGGAGAATTATATCAACTATGAAGAAGAAGAAGAACAAGCACTCTAGTTGGTCAGGAAGAAGAGGTCTCAAGTCTCTTAAGAGACCAATGCAGAAAGACAAAAAGTTGATATAGTTGACACTAAAAGTGAAGAATAAGTAGAGAGAGAAAAATATGTTTTATTTTTTAGAGAAGTGAAAAGAGTTCATCAAAAGGAGAAAAATCTCCTAAAGGCAAGGGAACGAAGAAAGAAAATACTCCTCTGTATGCAGAGAATTTGTTGAAGAAGAAAAGGAAGATGATAAGAAAAATGTCCCAAAGAAAGATAGTACTCTAAATGATCATGATTTTCCCCCTCCAGATATGGAGAAAGATGTTGAGCAAAGAGAAGAGATAAACAAGAAGTCCCGAAGAAGAAAAAGGAACAAAAAGAAGAAAATTCTCCTCCTCTAGATAGTGAGAAGTCTGCAGAAGAAGAAAAGAATGTTGAGGTATGTTTTGGTAGTGGAGATAAGGAGAAAAGTGAGAAGGAAGGAGAGGGTGCTAAAATTGTTGGTGAATCCTCTAAATATTTTGGATATTATTTGAAAGAACTATTGGACATGAAGCTATAGTTTGAACCAATGGTCTCTGCACAACTCTTCTAAATTCCAATGTAACAAGGATATGTAGATATTGATAAGACTTCTCTCCTGCATAAGTTACAACTTGGTGATGCTTTCCATACCTTCATAGGAAAGGAAATAATTAAAACACACCAAAATAGTAAAAAAATGGTAGAAGAAGCAATAAAGGTGTTATAAGACAACATTCTTGGAGAAACTATTGAAAATTATTTGTCTATTGTACAAAATTTGAAGTTGTTAGATTCCTTTAAGGAATATTCTACTAGTTTAAAAGAGAAAATAAAGAAGGAAAATGGTAAGAGATTGAATGAGATTTTTGATAAATGGAGTGCAACACATGGAAAATTATAAGGTAACTTGAAGGAAGTATGGAAATTATTGGAAGATGCTACAATATTTTTTTAGTTTTGATTGAAATGGACTACTACAAGGAGGGTGCAAGATCAAATAGACTCAATTGAGCCACAAATTTCTTAGGCCTCCAATGCATATGATCTGATAAATGATGTAGATGGTGCAACAAGAGAAATAATTGAAATTATGCATGGTCAATTCTTCCTATTGTAAGAAAAAAAATATAAGATCATAATGTAGCACAATTAGCTTAGAGATTTGGTAAGTGCAAGGCTTACTTATTTGAATGGAGTTTTAGATAGTGCAGAGAAGGTGACACAAAATGATTCGGTACCCAGTTCTCTAGAAAAAGGAGAAGACCTCCATATGTAGTATGAAAGTTAGGATTCCTTGCTTTCTTTCACTAAGAAGGATTAGGAGGTAGCTAAGAAATAGTAGGAGGCACTCCTTTCCAAAATGAAGGTGTCTCGCAAGGGTATTTTACAATCTTCTAGTTGAAGGAGTACATTTCTATTTTGTATGTGTAGTTTTTTGATTTAGTTAGGATAATGTTGACAAAGTATTGAATTTATAATGGTAGTGTTACTAGTACAAGAGTGCATATTGGAATGCTTCACATTCCACCATGGATGAATACTATGCACTATGTGGTTTCAAGGAAGTGTTTGCATATGTTAGAAGTATGTGTGCTCCAAGTGGCAAGTGTTTTAGTTGTTTGCATGTCGAATTGTGAATGAATAGTTGGTTCATTTAGTTGTTTCTTCACCAGTTTTTCTATGTGGTGCCAACCTAAGGATTTTATGGTTGTACAAAGTTGAATTACGTAAGAAGAAAATTTATGGGAGTGGTTATAGGTCATGATGTCCTATTTTTTTTCTCTTTGCAAGGTATGTGTGTTAAAGTTTTAAGCCAACATGTTATGTGGTACATGGTTCATACAATTATTCTAACCTAATTGATGTTTTGGTTTGTTGTGATATGTATGCAAGGTTGATTCATTTTTTGAAGAAGATGTGTGTATGTGTAGAGTGTGTGTGAGAAATTTGATGTAGTGTGAAGTGCAAAAGGCATAGTGGTGAAGTATGAAGTGTTTTAAGTTAGCTTTAAGAGTTAATTAGAACTATATCTTTGACATGTTGTAGATGTATTATTAGCTATTCATTTTGGAAGTGAGCCACACTTTCCTCTATCTTAATCCATTTCCTACATAACCCATGAGAGATAAAGATGCATACAATTTTCCAAAATGCGTAGATCAAATAGACAAACCATAAGATAACACAAGATATACCCTAGGAAAACCCTAAAGAGGGAAAAATCCAACCTCCAAAAGCATCCATAGTCCATCATATTATTCAATAATAAAGCAATACAAGAGTTACAATGAATACCTCTGAAGCATCAAGCCCTCCAATGCACATTCCCATGTGTCCAAGGATTAATCCACACATCCCATGCCATGCTTAAAAAATTCACTCCACAAGAAGACTCAATAATTCCAGACAACCCACTCAGCCAACCTAAATCACTACATATGTGTTTTCTTTTATAGACACAAGATCACCCAAAATATAACTAGTGGTAAGGTGAAACCATGTACCTCAAAATCATGTGAATACAAAACCACTAAACCCTTATTTAATATTGGGTACTAAGACCACTTTATTTAATATTTACTCAATATTAAATTATTATCACATGTCTCCCACATATTAAATAATAATACAATGTTATAATACAACATCAAGTGGACCCCAAATAATTACCTAGTGTGATTATCCATGCCGACAAGGTGCATCACAACTAAATAATTATTTAATTAAAATAATAAAATAGTGTGATTATCCACACCACCAAGGTGCATCACAACTAAATAATTATTTAATTACAATAATATAATAAATCAATTTATACAATGGTGTACAACACCATATCTCAATATTTTCCCACTTGTTGTATACATTGCATAAGGGATATATACATGAAGTACATCATCATACCCATACATGAAATCACATGAATCTCTAACATGCTCTTGTGCTCCATAAATATACCTACAATAAGAACAAAATGGCCACCATCACAATAAAGAACTCCTCTCATCCTCGAAAATTCCACTTATGGAAGAAATGCACCAATTCATGAGCACACACATCAAATCCAAATGATAACAAAGTCTCCAACCAAGCTAATATCAACTAAAAACCCACATGATCAGAAATAACATCCACAACATATGCTAATACATCCAACCATCCATACCTCCAAGCTATCAATACAAAAATAAACTCATGCTAAGAACATATGCAACCTGTAAACTACAATCACAAGCTCCCTATGTCAAACCAATCAATAAAGAGCATACATATCTAGGAACTCCCACTACATAGGTCATTGTTGATGATGATTTCACTCACAAAAAATAGGGCAAATAAATTCTTCATAGACAAGACCACAAAGAGCCTATCCTTCTTGAAAGATATGGAACAAAGACAACCTAAGGGGAAATTCTAAATTTATAGGACAAAGATTGGATTTTGTTCAATCCCAAGTCTTCGATAACTTGGTCATGGTTGCACTAGGGTCACGCTCGGGTAATGATGCAATATTGTTGTTAATCTAAAAGGGACTACGATTATTTCCAACTTAGCTAAGAATTATAAACACTTCACATAAAAATTTCATTTCATTCATAGAACAACATCATGAAATCAAAATATTTTACAGTAAAATTTCATGAATATCACAAATTCTTTGCTATCACTTAAGTAGATTTAGCATTAAGCATTCAACAATCATATGGAAAACAAAGGATTTTCAACAAAATTCCTTCCATGCATTTAAATTTTTGGAACATTTTCAAATATTTAAACATCTATTCTAAAAAAAAGTATAAAAATATTGAAAATTAAAAGTTTCTCCTAGTTATTCTCCATGGATGCCCCAAAGAATTAATTAAAACAAAGAAAACCACTTTATATTTCACCAGATTGCTTCAAAACTACATATAAAATGGTGCAAGCTTTTTAAAGAGAAGGGTTTCATTTCTAGACATCGAGTAGGTTTTATATGCACCCTTAAATGGTGCAACATACAGTCTTGTTTGGCCAAACTAACAAAAATAGCTACAAGAGATACTAAGATAGGAAACTTTCTAATAAGCTCTGATATTAATTAATTTCTATGTGCATACAAAGTTTTATGCTGCAATGGTTCAAAAAATAGGAAAATAAAATAAAACTTAAAAGTTTATGCTCCTCTGACATCCAAAAATTTTAAACTTAAAATAAAAATGAAGGAGGAGATGGGCCTTTTATAGAAACAAGGCCCTATAAGTTCAACTTAAAAGTCTATCCAGAGAATCAGAATTAACAAATTAAAATGTGGCATGTGGCATCTGCCAACTGTCATCAAGAACAATCTAGAATAAATCAAGGCTTTGACTTCATCTACAACAACACTTTTCTTCATACTCTAGCATGATCACTTTACATTTTTCAAGGCTATTAGCTTCTTTTGAAAACACCAGGATAAGTAGCATCTACTGGAACTAGGATAAACTTGCAAAATCAAAATTGAAACAAAAAAAATTTCATCACGCTTCCAATATCTGGTATCTGATTCTCTCATGATTTAGGCTTTGAGATTCTTCCTTCACCTTTCTTTGATAGATACTCTTGGAAAGAACTTAATAATTGATGCATGCGTTCTTTTGAAATCCTTCGTATTGCTCTCCAAGTGAGCTTGAACCTAATATATTCTTCAGTTACTTGGAGTATGATATCACTCTTCTATGCTTTGTTTGTTTCATACTTGACTATAATATTTTTGCATTGTATTATCTCATCAATAACTTCCCATGTCAAAAATTGAACATGATCTCTATTTATTATTTGTATCCATTCCTTGAAGGCTTTAGCTTCTTTTCCTTCCTATCCTAATGTTTGGGAATCAAAACCTTGTCATGCTAGTACTTGAATAAATTCTTGATTTTCACTAATAAATTTTTTGCACTTGATGGTGACCTTTTCAAATCCTGCAATACATTGTATTAACATGTCACCTTCCCATTTCAACTATTTCTTCCACTTTTCTACCAATGGAAGTTCATGTCCTATTATTACATTACCCTGTATTAACTCTTGGATATCTGACTGCATGGGAATTTCAATGTTCTGCCTTTCTTTGATGACTTGCTCATGGTGAAATATGCATTCGTCTTCAAATATTTTTGATTTCTTTGAATAGTGGTATGCTTCCTTATACTTCCTTATTGCATCTATAATAAATTATTCTCCTTTCTTTACCCAGTACTCACTTCATTCTTCAAACATGTTCATTTTATGATGAACTGTGGCAATTTCATCTACTTGTTCTTGTGACATCAACACTGAATGTTGGGGTAGTTCAACTTGTTCTTGACCAGATAAAGTTAATGACTTAATGAAATATTCCAAGGTAGCAACCTGTTCTTTCAATTTTCTTTTCTTTTGTTTATATTTATGTACTCTAGCAACAATAGCATTTAAATTCACTTTTATTTCCTCTAACTCTTGTTGCCAAGATGAGTTCCCAAGGTTAGTGCTTGTTATCTTATACTTCTTAGGAATTATTTCATGTATGACCTTATCAACTGTTGGAGTGGCTATTTGAATAGTTCTATTTCCATCTGCATTTCTCTGTATGCCATGATTTGTCTTTGCTTTGTGCCTAGGTTTAGGAGTACCTAATTCTTGTATGAAATTATTGAGATTTAGAGGTAGTACTTCCACTTCCATTGGAGAAACTAATTCCTTGATTAACCAATTAGGTGTATCATCATCTTGTTGTACCTTTTTAACATTTCTTTGTTCCTATTTTCCACTTGTTTCAAGAACATTTTCTCTTTGACTTGTCACATTTTCTAAAATGGGAATTTCTTCAATGATATCTGACATAGATTTGGGATTGGTAGGGTTTGACACTGCCTCCTTTGTTTGAAGACTTATATTTTCCTGTCTATCTATATTTTATATTTCATCTCTTTGAACATTATCTTCTTTATTCACTAATGCACCAAGATTCTCTTCATTTTCAATTCAATCTCCTCTAAACTATGTAGCTTCCTTTTCTGCAATTTCAGTTTTAGCATGGCCTTTTTCTAGTTCTTCAAAGACCTGTGAATGTTCACTAATATTTGGAACATTCCCAAGTGAAGGCTAGGAATCAAAAGTATCTTCAATTTTTTTTTCATCAATAGGATACTACTCTGCAATTTCCCCTATTTCCATTTCAAGTACGCTAAGGTTTCTTGCCTCTGAGGCAAGCATTCCTTGAATAAAATATTCTTCTTCAAAATTTATGGGGTTAGAACCTTCATCTTGAATTTCTTCTATCACTGGATGTACCATGGTTTTGTCTTTAGACTTCTTTTCTTTCACCTTCTCCCACATAGCACCCCATTTATCCATTTGTTCTTTAATTCTAGCTTCATCTTCTTCAGAAATTTCCTCTAAAGTGATAGGAGTCCCTCCCAATGCTTGTTTCATACTAGCCATATTAATAGAAGGGGGAGAGGTAAACAATGTTGTAGCCCTTTGAGATGCAGACCTAGTTTGTGCACCACATTTTTTGTTGCTCCTATTCCTTCATCAATAACCACTCTTGTTCTTGGTTTAGCTATAGAGGAAGATACACATTTAGGTCTCACTTTTGATTTATCTTTACCTATCTTTGCATCTTTCTGTTTATCAGATGGTTTTATGGTAACTTCTTGTCTTGTAATTTCAGGGGTTCTTTCTTCAATTCTAATACCTCATGCCGCCTTACTAGTCTTTATTTTCTTCTTCATAGGCTCTCCAATTTCAAATTCTGTCTTATATATTTGCTTCCTTCTTTTATCTTCTGAGAAGATAGGCTCAATTCCCCTTTCTCTCATAAATTTGCAAAAATCATCAATCCAGTGTTGAGTATACCTTAAGACTGGTCTAGTGAACTCATCAATTGATGTTGTTGGTTATTTTTTATGTTGTTAACCAAGTTTGTCTCCTAATCTACCTATGGAATTACCAATTCCAATCAAGGGCAGCTCGGAGGACCTAGACCAACTGACAAGGATTTAAAATAACCTCCTACACTTCAGGCTCTGCAAGACCCGGGAGGGTGATCCCTTTAGCAATATCAACAAATTGAAACACATACATAACAGAATATTGCTCAACAAATAATCTCATTTAATGACTCAACATAATAGGATAATATTGAATAGAATTGGCTTTTCATCAGTAATATCAACTACTTGGAGCATGAGATAACCACAACACTATGACACACAGGGATTTAAAATGGTTTTAAGTTTTGAAGATTGAGGACGAAGCTGAAAGCAACAGAAGTATAATACTTGACTAGTGCCATAAAATGGGATATGGAGTCATATAACCTAGCATTTATCCTACAGTGTTGAAAATGTTATGAAGATCCTTACAAATGTTATCACATTATGACAACCAGATCACTGTAGTTTTATCTGATAACTCTTCTTATATCCACCTGAAACATAGTATTCCTATCACATATGCTAAATCAATTACACTATCCTATGAACAAAAGGCAATAATAAATGCACCTTGTGCTTCATTAAAGCAATTACATTATTCTCAGAATAGAAGGAAACAACATATATCACTCTAATGCAGCAAATGTGCATGAAAAGACTCAGATAATCTTATTATTGAATCAAAAAGAGTAATACATCTCAGAAATGGAGACAATTATCAACTAAATACAAACATGAGAACACAATTCATAACAGACACTTTTAGATTTAATGACTCAATTACATTCTTCCCAGCTATACAATTCTACCCAGAGCTTCTGCCTGACTTGTAGAGCTTTTAGAAATTGAAATCCCAACCTCTCCTCTTTTTTTTTACAATGAGAGAAGAAAAGCATAAAAGAGAAACTGAAGTAGCCCTAAGATCAGTCTAATCCATAGATGCCATCCAGAAACTCAATCCACCATTGATTAACAAGCTGCTCAAAACCTCTATCATCTCTCTGTAACTGAATTTGACCCTTCATTTTCCTTTGCTATTAGTTGTCCTGCAACAGAAAAATTGCCCATGTGATGGAATTCACCGTTTTACTCTACTATGGTAAAATGCTTCTACTCTCGTGAAAAATTCTGTTTTGTGCTCTGCCATTTATATATATTAAAGTCTTGTAACTTTAATATTTATGCCTTGATTTCACTTTTATTATTTCACCTGAACAACTTGGCAAAATATTATTTCCCAGCACATGATATTTAATCACAAAGTGAATATTGAATTCACTTTACATCAACATGGGTAAAGAAAATATTTACTTGTGCTCACTTGACCTCCATGGTGAATTTAAAATATTTTGCCCAGTAATATCTTATTTCACTTTTCCAAGTGAAAACTCCTCTCTCAAAAACTTGTTGGGAAAATAAAATATTTCACGTGTTGGGCTCACCTTTTACGTTCTCACATTTTTTTAAAAAAATGCTCCGCCCATACACTAAAATTTTATTTAAAATGAGAACATTTTAAATAAATGTCATCGAACATCTTTAATTTTTAAATGGTTGGCCATTTAAAATGAAGTTCTTTAAAATACTCACCATCAACACAAAACAATACCCATGCATCCTTTACTTGGGCCCACCACCACGTGGCATGATCGCGCTATTTCGCCATGAATAAAAAGTGAGCATGTTGGAATCGTGATATGGCAGGCAATGGTGGAGATCACCCTGCATTTTGATCTTTTCCTTTTCGTTGATCTTTCTCCCTCCATTTTGTGCCCAAAACTTCAAATATTTCACCTTTATGAAAATTGATGAAAGTTTCTCTTCTTCTTTTTTAAAATTTTTATCGAGCACCAAAAAATTTCACTGGGCCCACAACATTAGAATTTCATGGGAAATGCTTTGGCTATTTTTTTTTTTTTAAATTAGCCTTTATAATTCTCATCAGGCATTTTGGAAATATACCTGTGCTTATGAATTTCAACTGGGCCCCACATTGCCACACGTCAAAAGCCCGTGATTTCACGAATTTTAACCTGCTTGCATCTTGAAACTACAATTTGGTGGGGAACGGTGAGGATGAGGCTGCATTTGACCTTTATTCTCCACCGTAGATCTTCCATCTGCTCCCTTGGCTTCAAGTTTTTCCCTAATTCCTCTTTACATTTGCTCGAGCATTCTTCTCTACAACTGGGGCTTTTCTTCAGGAATTCATTAGATCCCCTCTTCGCTGCCACTGCATTTGCTTAAAAGTTCATGGAGACCCTCCAACATGTGATGGTGCTCTATCCATATTGCATAGTCTGTAAAATAGAATTTCCCCAAACAATCTTCATACATGCTTGCTTCTCTTGCTGTGCACACCCCTGTTTCTCATTATGTTTTGAAATTTCAAGAATCTTTTCAACCAATCTATTTTATTCATCTGCTGCCCACATCCTCCTTTCTCTAGCATTTTCTCTTTCCATTTGATGGCCTTCATTCTGCCAGTACCATTCGCTTTATATTTTCTAGAGCATTCTCACCATATCATTTTGTCTTGGCTGCATTCCTCAATGAGTTTGCAAGAGCTTTCCTCTATCCTTTGGTTCGAGCCCTGTGCTTTGGAGTTTCTAAATATCTTAACATATACATTTTATGTATTGTGGGGCGTAGGGTTCCCTCATTGCATTTTTCCTCCTCCAGGGTCTGAGCCCATTGTATACTCATTTATCTCTTAAATGTGCTTTGAGGGATGTCCATATTGTTCTCCAGCTTTCGCCCCTCCTCATTCTCCGTTCTTGGCATTGCCAGCACAATTATTTACAAATTACAAACCTCCTCTCAGGCATTGAATTAATTTGTAAATCCTTCTTCATTTCAAAAGAACTCTAAACAAAGTTCCTTTATCTTTTATACGCAGGAGGCCTATGGTTTGTATTTTATGGTATTTGCAGCACCGGTTGTATGTCACATTTGTTTCAAAATTATTTGAAGTCCTTTCAATGTATTCTCTTTATACATCTGTTACTAGTGCATGGGCTCTTTGGCTGTGCGTGAGTTGGATATGATGGCTGTGTCCTTCTAAGGGGCTTTCAACAAGTACACTTTGTGTAATTCCTTGCCTTCTTTTGAATCTACTTAAATGTTTCAAAAGGTTCTCATAAACTCACTTTGTGTATAAGTGATGGCATTCCATGAGATTGCTTTCATCTGGAAACTTAACGTTGAAATATTCTCAACAGTTCCAATATGTATAAAAGCTGCAGTCATGGCTTGTGGATTTTGTTTACTTCAATTCATATGCCTCGCCCAAGCTTCCATTTATTATAGCTTGTGATAGCTCGAGCACCTTACTTGCTTGCAAATTTCTGAAGTCTCTATACTGTGCTTTGATGGATATCTATACCCTCTCTAACCACACCCTTGCTTCATTGCATTTGTTTAAAAGATACTAGAGTCATTTCAAAACAAACTTTTTATGTATCTGTTGGGTGATAAACATCAACCTCCTTCTTGCTCATGATGCCTTCTAGCGTGGGCTTTTCATCTTGTCATCTGACACTGTAAAGTCTCCATTCAACTTCAAGATGCACAACCATATATCATGAACAATATTAATTAGTATAAAGAATATGCCTTTGTAGTATCTTGTGGCTCCTTAAATAACTAGTGACAAGATTAAATGATGTTGCAAATTTTATCTCATAGCTGCTCCAATGTGACAATACCTTCATTTTTGTTTCACGTATGCATTCAAAGTCAAAGCAATAGGAGGGCATATAAATAGGCATACCCCTCAGCTCAAACAGTGGTGTTGCATCATGCTTTGATGGTAGCCTATACCTCAAGTGCGCGGGCAGTATAGTTGTGATGAATCTTTTTTGTGAATACTTGAGAGTATTTAGAAACTTTTCAACCAATTCATTTCAGTCTTGCTCCCAATGTTTTCTACTGCTCATATTGATCACAAGTAGCATACTTGTATAAATCAGTAGATGAAGGGTCATGATACACTACTTCTAGATTCAACCATTTAAATTCATGGTCTGCATAAGAACTTTGACCGGCATCTTTAAATATTCCTTCCTCAAATGAACTGACTCCTGTATCGTCCATGCTTTTCAATTGAAAGCTACATCAACTCATAAAACCCGCGCCCTTGTATCTGCAACAACACTTGTATTAACACAAGTCGGGTCCCCTTGTAGGCCCGACTAATTTTTTTTCGTTTTTAAACAAATTTCCCTTTGAATTGATTTGAGGATGCTTTTGAATGCTTCAGGAGTGAAAACATGAAGTGGGTTTTCATCAAAACTTGATTTCTGACCCTTTTGCAAACTGGTGAAAACTGACCAAGTTGGCTCTAGAATCGGCCTTGAAAACTGAGCAAGCGACCTCCTGGAAAAATAAAAACTTGCAGGCATGTAGACATTCATCCTGAGAATGTAATGCAAAAGACAGATTAGAGGAATCAATCACGAAGAAAAATTTATTAACTGGAAAAATTGCCCTCTCAGACTTTTCTGCAAATGTAGCTGTTCAGAACTAGTTAAAATTCAAGAGATCACCTTATTGCTAAAATATCAAATCAGCTCCTGGAAAGCTGCCATTGGACACAGTGGATCATTTTGGTACAGAGAAAGCGTGTGCAAAAGGAATCATTCTGAAACATCGTTTAACAAAAGTTATTGATGCTCAAAGTTGGCCTCTCAGAAAGGTTTTAATGCAAAACTGAAGAAATTCTATTTGGTTTCAATCTGCTAAAAATAGCAAATCAACTCGTGAGGCCCTGAAAACTTACATGCAAGCTCATCCTGGTATAGAGAATGCAGAATAACATTTTTTTTAACTTGATAGTCAACAGGTTGCAAAATCCAATGTCAAACATGAGGCTACTTTGCAAAACTGAACGTTCACAAACAACCAAATAGTGGCAAAACCCTCCAACTTCACTTTTCGAAACCCAATCAAAACTCATAGTGAGAAGCTAAAAACTGACATGCAGGTTCACATATGACACATGAGTGTTTCTGCAAAGGGATTTTTCTTGAAAATCAATGGGCATCAAATTATGACCCCTCAAAGTAGGTCATTCAAGAAAGTTCATCAGGTGCACTTCAGAAAGTGCAGAGGCAAAAGTTTGATATGGGCATCTCAAATTTGCAAAATTTGAGAGTGCCAACATATGTCATATCTTCATCATCAACACTTGGGTCTAGAATAGGTTCATCATATACCCTATCATCATTGTAGAATTGGTTCAACACCTGGGCATCATCTTCCTCTAGCTGATTTGGGATATTAGAAAGCTTAAGCATCCAAGAAAACCTTAGAGACATTCTTTCATATTTTATTCTTCTTACCATGTGCTCGTCTTCACAGTTAAGCCAATAATCATCTAAATGTGGCACATGAGCACAAAAAATAGCTATGATTTTAGTAATATTTCCATCAATATCATAATACACTATTCGGAGTGGGAACTCTTCAAAATGGTATGTCCTCAGTTCTTGACACAAGTATGTTACTTTAATAGCACTGCACTTGTAATTTTCTATTGTAATGGGAAATTTAAAAGAGGCCTTTTTGTGAGCATGGCTATAAAGAACCTGAGATGGTTTCAACTGTCTCACTAGTTCTAATAAAACAATTTTATCTGGAGGATACCTGGGCAGAATGAATGGATGTTCATCAAATCCCTCCAGTCTAATGTAGGAGTAAGTTGGGAATTGTATATACCAGTCTCCCATTGGCCAAATGGAACTTTGTGCTTCTAGGGATAATCTTTTAGCTTTATCACCTTCCATTGTTCTTACCAATTTCGTGGAGAAAAAATCATTAAATTTCCTATAATCATCTTTATACCCATGGATGGTGATTTGGGGTAGATGTGCATATATCAAATTGTTGCTAACCTTTGTGCCGAGAGTACTAATTTTTTTTAACCCTTTTTTACTGGCTCTCATAGAACAGGGGTAAATAACATACAATGACATGTAGAGGTATCTAGTTTTAGGAAGTGTAGTAATCTGTTCATGTAGTCTGTTACTTATCAAATTTCCCCAATGGAATTACACAAGATCCTCTATCATGTAGGATATTATCACAAACATCTAGGGTTCAAATTTTCTTGCATCTCTTAAACCAGCTACTCTACTTAGTAAAGTTTTAATATGGGTATGTGTAGGATCATGATGGGCCAAAAAGTGGCATTATGATGGGTATTTGTAGGGTATGTGTCTGACGACTTTATTTTTACCCAAAATTGATGAAATGAAAAGGGTTTTTCAAAGGAGATTCTCAACTTTCCACCAACATAAATTATTCTTTACTTTGAATTTAAAAAATAATTATTATTCATTTTCTATTTAAATTACGACTAAAGTGCTGATTGATAGGCTGATTGAAAAACATCTATAGCTTTCAAATGGTATCACATTTTTTGAATCCAAAACATGCATCATATTCTATGCTTTGTATACTATAGGATTAAAAAAAGAAAAATTGAATTTTATGATGTTTTGACCAAGTTAAGGTGGTTAGACATATGAGTTTTTATATTTTTTAAAAGTTGTAGTAAAAAAATCATAATTAATTATTTACTTGGAAAAAAATTACAAAAATATATGCATCACATCCAGACATGAGTCATATACTTATGTCTAAAATCTTATTATTATTTTTTTATCATTTTATTTTGGTTAGGGTGGTCAGACAGACACCTACTTCTTATTTTTTCCCTGAAATTTAAGTAATATTGCATTGAAATTTCAAAATTTCACCAAATAGATTTTTTTTTTTTTGAAATATACCTAGTAGTTTAGAAACTATATTCAATTTTCTACATATTCTATTCTTACATATTTTTGAAATAATATGGATAACTTATTCAAATTTTTTATATCAAGTTGCCTAACTCTAATTTTTCTGAATTTTTTGCCACTTAAGCGCATATTTTTTCCATGATGATCGTGCACATACCCATATCTTGCATTTATTTTTTAAACATAGACCTCTGAATTACCTTGGTTTGTTGTGTAATTGGCTGTTGGAACCATTAAGTGCTCATAATTTCTCTATTACGCTCTTTAGTGTTATGATATGTCCTAGCCTTAGCCTTCATGTCAACATTGAACATCTATGTAAATGGGGAGACCAAATGTACATATGATTGCTTTTTGTGATAGGTCTATGTAAATGCTCCCTTGTTTCTCAACAATCCTCTTGGTTGGGTTGTAATGATTTATACATTGTATAAATAATTCAGGAGCCTCCTTTAAGAAGTAACCCATTTTCCACAACATTCTTGGTGCATTGAGAAACATTCTCTTATAATAGCTATGAATGGATTTCAATGTTAGAAGACCATCCCATATGGGTGTCTGTAACCACTATGTTGATGGGTATGACTTGCGAATTGCAATGCTTGAATTCATCTTCAGCCCTTGCATTAGAAGTTCTCATTTTGTATAATATGTTCTATAATTTTTAGAATATTTGTCTTGTGTGCATGTTAGGGTTAAATTCAATGAAAAGTTGCGTTTTATAAAATTTTCAATTTATTTTTGATTAAATTTAACAAATAAGAGGATAATCAACATTTCAATTTTTGAATGAAAAATACCATTATCAAGGTCTTTAGCTTGAGAAATAATTAACAAAGTTTTAGTTATTCAAAACATACCTGGTTTTGGTTAATAATGGTAATCTTTTAGAATGCAACTTCAAAACCCTTGGTAGCTATGTCTTGGTTTCTCAAAATTTACCTCTCCTTGCATGCCAATGTCATTTCATTAATTCAATGTCCTTAGCCAATTTGCAATATGACACAGAGTGGAGTGTTGGAAAAGCAATTACATGCCTGAGTTGGTGCCAAGTAGATATGTAGTTCATCACCTTCATTAATTACCTATTATTTCTCATTAATTTTTAGCATAAAGGTGCAATTATTACAAATTATGGTCCAAAATGAACACCTAGATTTATGTGCTAGCTCGCTATTTGAGAAGGAAGATGGTGCAGTGATTATACATGGCAATCAGATGTCACACTGATTATTTGTAAGGTATATGCCATTAAATATATGTGATCAATTGATGATCACTGGGATTAAAGATTTTTAATATTGCCTTGAAGAAAATAAACAAACACTAGGATCCGAGAAATACTATTTAAGGAAAGAGAAAGAAAAACCAAAACGAGAGAATTAAAAACCAAAAATTGAGTCTAAAAGATAAATTGACAAATTTCAAAATAGACTCTCTGGTCCTCGACTTTCAAGAAAAGGAAACAATAAAATACCAGACTCGGGTAAAAAGGAAATTACTAGGATTGAAAACTCTTGTCAATGAAATACCAAGTGAAACTAGAATCATATGAAGATGCAAATTCTATTGACACAAACACATGAATCTGGGGCTTCAATTTTTGGTAACATATCAAACATTGTGAGCAGACCGAAACACCAAATTTGAGAAGAAAAAGGATATAAAAAAGGCCAAGTGAAAATGAAAGAAAATGTCAACAACCCACTGAGTAGCAAAACAAAACTAGAGCGAGCGAAAGGAAATGAGCAAAGGTAAAGGAAAAAAAAGGGGGTCCATATTTTTCCAAGGGCTTAAATGGCGCATGTTGTGAGACCACACAATAGTCATCAAGTCTACCAATCAACACTATACATCAAGATGTGATAAGAAAATGAAATCATGAAGTACTAAGAACAATATCGATGATCCACACATACAACACAAAGAGCTGCATAATCTCTCACATGTTTCCACCATCCTCAAATCATAAAAATCTAGGAAGAAACCATGAAGAAGAGAAAACCTATAAACCATAATGTCCTTCTACCAACACCTTAAAAGTGTACTGTTGTGTCAAGTATGATCTCCCAACAATCCCAAATGAAAAGCCCAAACAACATCCATAACGCCCAATCTCATAGATCAAATACATCATATGAATCAATGTAACAAGGCCAACATGGATGTAAGCTTCTCTAATCAAGAAGATCAAACTCAAGTTAACCATCCCCAAAAAATGGAAATCATCCAATAAACCATCCCCTGACAATCCTCATTATAGAATGAATATCTATGAAATATAAAGAAACATAAACTCATGCTAAACCATCCTCAAATGACACTATAACAGAACATGCAAATAACACCTAAAATAGGGCCAGATTTCAGTGTATTTCAGCCCACAAATTGGGAAAGTTGGTTGGCCCTAAACTTGGCGCAAATAGGCATGGTCATATTGGCACCGACTTTCACGCCGACTATTGTGTCAGATGTAATGCCAAAGTTTTCACCGTAATTAGCACTCGAAAAGAACAACACCCTCGTTAGCGCCTAAAATAGTGTTAGGAAGTAGCGCCAAAAATAACATCTTTGTTTACAACTAAAATATCGCTAGGAAATAGCGTTGGAAATAGTGCGTAAATTAGCACCCAATTAGGCTTTCGATTTTGCTTCTATGTTTACTCCTATTTTTGCTTCTAGTTTTGCTTCCGATTTTGCTTCTAGGTTTGTTTTAGGTTTTGCTTCCGGTATTGCTTCCAGTTTTTCTTCTATTTTTTCTTCCAACTTTGCTTCCACATTTGCTTCTGGTTTTGCTACCAAGATTGCTTCTATTTTGGCTTCCATTGTTGCTTCCTTTTTTGCCTCTAAAAATGCTTCTTGTTTTGCTTCTAAAATTGCTTCTTGTTTTGCTTCCTTTTTTACTTGTAAAAATGCTTCTTGTTTTGCTTCCTTTTATTAATTTTATATGTTTTATTTCAATTTAATTAATTAAATATATTGTGCCTCTTAAATAACTCATATGATTATAGAATAAGTAATTTAATTATTTAACTCATATGATTAAATAACAAGACAATTATTTTGTTGGGTCAGCAACACAAAATTTTTGTATTGCTTGTAAAGATAAAAAGTACATCTATCATTTAGTGTCATTACCCACCAAAATTCCACAACAAACAACAAAAGCTAGAGGCACCATACCGTGCATAGTAAAACATTAAATATACCCCATAACCCCTGCAACTATTTACAAGTAAAATCCTTACAAAAAATAACCACCATTAATAGTGTTAAGAGTTACATGCTTTAATACAACAAAATCAGACATAGACAAACATGACCAGTCTTAATGAGCTACACTCGGACCCAACGAACACTTGGCTATCTCCTTCAGAGGATTCTTCTACTTCGACTGCTTCCTCAAATTATTCTTCTGGCACTTCCTTTTCGCTTCCAATCCTTGCATCTCTTCCTTTGCTTGTGCCAGAACTTCATCAACCTCCATGAGTTCGATGAAGAGTTTGAGCACTTTTTGTCCCAAACGCACTTTCTCATGACAACGAGGTTTGTATTTTCCTTCATACCAATGAATAAAGGGTTTGAGCCCTAGTCTCCCATATGACTCCTCAATTTAATCATCTACTAGTCCTTTAGAATAATCTAAACCTACACTTGAAACCGCCCATTCAAGAATGGACTCCATGCCTACTAGAAAATCTTCATACACAATTTTCTGCATCACCATCCTCACCTAAATCCATGCCCCATGCCACAATTAAGGAGTAAATGTCCATGTTGGTTTATTATCTATGTTTCAAAGAGCCAAAATCCCTACCACAAATCATTTTTGCACACTGCACTAGCCGCTTGTCATCAACAAGGAAAAAGTCATGCAGTCATTTTCCGTATGCCTCTCCATAAAACGGGTCCAAAGATCTTCGTGACCGGAAGGTGAAATTGGATTCCATTTCTCCTGACAACTAGTGCTACCACCACCTAAGTTTGTTGTAGAGTTTTTCTCGACCCTTTCCAAATGCAATTAACACATCTTAATTGAGGGCTTGCATTTAACACCATCTTGGATTGCCCACACTTTCTATTAATGAAGTACTACTCCACCACCACCTGCCACCCCTTCCTTCGCTTGTCATGTCAAACCTACTTCACTTACTTTGGCACCTTGTTCATTTAAGGTGTTTTCTACTAACTTAACACCTCTAAAATTATCCAACCTAAATTCCCCTGTTTCACCAAAATTTAAATCCCATTTAGATAAGACACCCGCTTCCACATTACCACCTCTTTTAATGTGGCTCACCCTAAAACTTTCAATTATGTTCTGGAGGTTCCAAGCATTAATTTTACCTTTCATCATTGCC